>PVHY01003886.1:0-25204 GCA_004024945.1 Uropsilus gracilis
TTGGCAATATTACGCTTAGTGAAAGAATCTAGGCATAAAAGGCCACACATTCTAAAACTTGGAAGCAGCCAGTGTATCTTGCAGAAGGTGACTGGGCAAACTGATATAGCCAGATAGAGGAATGTTACCTAGCAGTAAAAAGAAATGGGCCATCAATAATGAAAAAACAGGCCAGGCCTGGTGGTGGTGCGTGCCTTTAATTGCAGCCTACAACAAGAGGCTGAGACTAGGAATTGCATGAGTCTGCAGGTTTGAGACCCACCCAGGGTAATATAATGAGACCTAGTCTCAAAAAGAAAAAGAAAAAAGAAGAAAATCTGTATAATTCCAGCTACAGGATGACATTCTGGAAGAAATAATATTGTGATGGTTTGAGTGAGAAAAGAAAAGCTGAATAAGTGGAGCATAGGGAATTTATGGGACTATTATAAGCTGTGATGTAAGCTTCTGTAATGGTGTATACCACATTTGTACATCAGTTTTAACAAATTAACCACTAAAATAATATGGTAATGATGATGAAAAGTGTATAGTTTGGGGCCAGGCATGGTGGCACATGCCTGTAAGCGGCAGCCTAGGAAGCCACGGCCGGGGCCAGGGATCACGGTTCAAGTCCCACCAGGGGCACGTAGCGAGACCTAGTTCCAAAAAAATATAGTTGGGCATGGTGGTGTGTGCCTGTAATCCCAGCTACCTGGGAAGCTGAGGTTGGGGATTGCTTGAGTCTGTGGTACCCCAGGCAACATGAGCCTGTGGTTCCACAGGCAAAAATAGCGATATTTAGTCTCAAAAAAAAAAAAAAAGAAAATTGTATAGTTTGGGGAAAGGGGATTTGTGGGAGTGCTGCACTGGTGCCAGTTCTAAAAAGTAGTCTCTTAAAAACATGCACAAAATTAGATACCACCTCACACATACTAACATCACTAAAATAGATGTGGTGAACCGGGAACCTCACACATTGCTACTGGAATTGTAGAATGGGGTAGCCACTTTGCAATAACCTCAGGGTGTTTACCATAGTTATCATATGACCCTGGAGTTTAACTCCAGATATATACCCAAGGTAAACGAAAGCATGTCCACACAAAAACTTGTACGCAAACGGTCATAGCAATGTTATTCATAATAACCCAAGAAAGATGGAGACAGTCCAAATGCCTTGAACTAAGGAATGGAAAAACAAAATGTGATATATCCCTCAGTGGAATGTAATTGATCAACAGAAAGGAATGAAGACCTGATACATGCTACAACATGGAAGAACTGTGAAAACATCATTGTAAGTGAACTTACTTAGCTGAAAGAAACTACTTGTTATGTGACTGTCCAGAATAAGCCAATGAAAAGAAGCTATATTAATATGTTCCAGGAGTTGAGCTGGAAGGGAGAGCAGTGGGGAGTGACTACTAAAGGGTATGAGATCATCTTTTAGATGATGCATACCTTTCTAAATTTACATAGTGATGATGGTTGCAATTATCTAATATTACATAAATGTTCAAATTTTTTAATGATTTTGCTTTAAGGGTGAATGTTAAAGCAAATTACATCTCAGTTAAACTATTCAAAAGAAAGAAAGCAATCCTGAACTTCACAGCCTTTTTAGGTACCCCTCTGAAATCTGTAGAATCAACACATGTTGCTCCAAGTGTATTTCCCAGGCCCCTGTGCTTCCTCTGGTGCTGACATAGGTATTTTGCGTTGTGTTTAGCTTTCCAGTGTCCTCAGTTGCAGGGTTGCTTGGAATTTCTGGTTTACTACCTAAAGTCTCACAGGCAGGCTTAATAATACCTGTGTTTAGATTTATATCTCTAACCTAACAGTTACCAAAGTTTTTGGTTTGATGAACCCTTTAAATAGTTAAGTTAGAAAAAAATCCTAAGAAGTTTTTGTTTATGCATACTCATCAAAGATAAAACAGAAAAAAAATTAACCTTTCAGTTTACTTAAAAATGCAAAAGACATGTTACTAGCACAGGTAGCATTGCATTCCAAAATTCATAGTAAGAGGAATGCTTTGTCTTACATTTTTACAAATGGCTTTAATGTTTGGCATATTAAAAGGCTAGCAGATACTCTGCGTTTTATCTACTTCCATATCACAAATTGTTTGCTCTAGAAAATCCTCCTGTTTATTTCTGAGAGAATTAAAGTGAAAATGGCAAGTGATGTAGATTTATTATGAGAATAGTTTTGACCTTGAGAACTTCCCCCAAATATCTTGGACTCCTGGACTGGGAAGACTCAAGCTCCAGAGCATGTGCTGGGAATGGCACACCATCCTGTCTTGTTGTTCTGGGCTCCTTGATCACATCTCCAGCTGCTAACTTGGCCTCTCTTCTTGGCCATCTCATGAGCCACTGAAACTTAATGTATGAGTCTGAGTGCCAGTGCTTTTTTCCACTCAAGTGCAAAAATCAAAACATTCTTGACACCTCAACTTTATCTTTCATGATGAATAATCACCAGATGCCGTGTCCATCTGTATTAGGCTTGGATTTTAAGAAAATTGAATTCAGTTCTGGTTAATTCAACCCCTGCTGTTCCTGATGTTATCTCTGGCTCTGGCTGTGACTACATAAGTTTATACTGGTTTTGATTAGTGTCTGACCACAGATTGAGAAGGGGCTAGGCCTAGGCAACACTGCTAGAATCAGAAGTTGCAGGCAGCTGCAGAATGTGTGAGAGAGAGGGTTCTTCCAGCCTTTCCCACCTTTATTTCCATTTTCCCAGCAGAATTGGCAAGAGATTGGGGTGAAGAGTTACCTTGAACAAGTGTTGATTGCTTTGGGGGATCTTCTAGTCTGTAGCCTAATTTATTGTTAATAAATTATCTGACTTCATTTAAAAAAAAATTTTTTTTTAAGTAAGACATAAATTTACCATCTTACGCATTCAAATGTGTAAGTTCAGAGGGCTGGGCGCAGTGGTGCATGCCTTTAATGCCAGCCTAGGAAGTGAGGCCCAGACTAGGAATCACTTGAGTCCGCAGGTTCGAGACCTGCCCCGGAGCAACATAGCGAGACCTAGTCTCAAAAGATAGATGGATATGGTGGTGTGCTCCTGTAATCCTAGCTACCTGGGAAGCTGAGGCTGGGGATGGCTTGAGTTTGTGGTACCCGGAGCAATGTGAGTCTGCAGTTCTCTGGGCAACATAGTAAGACCTAGTCTCAAAAAAAAAAAAAAAAGGTGTTCAGTGGTATTAAATACATCCTTCATATTGTGTCATGATCACCATCACACATTTCTGTACCTATGTCTTAGAAAGCTAATCTGTATCCATTAAACAATAATGCCCCATTCTCCTTTCCCCCTGCCCACTGGCAACCACCATTCTTTCTGTCTTTGATTTTATTTAAGCACCTCATATAGGTAGAACCTTAGAGTATTTGTCATTTTGTAACTGACTTATTTCACTTAACATAATGTCCTCCAAATTGATGTAATATATTGTGGAATTTCTTTCCTTGTTAAGGCCAAATAATATTTCAAAGTATGTATAATACTGCCTTTTGCTTATTCATCCATCTGTTGATGGGCACTTGGGTTGCTTTCACTTTTTGGTTATGAATAATGCTGTGGTGAACCTGGGTACACAAATATCTATTCCAGTGCTTCTTTGACTTCTTTAGTGTATAGATGCAGAAGTAGAATTATCATGGTAAGTTTATATTTAATTTTTTGAGGAAGTGCATACTGTGAGGAACTGTTTTTTACAGCTACTATACCATTTTCAGTCTCACACGGGTTTCCAGTTTTTTCACATCCTTGCAAACACTTATTTTCCTTTTGTTTTGGTGCTTTTACTTTAGTCAATATTAGTCATCCTTAATGTCTGTGAGGTGGCATCTCACTGTGGGGTTTTGTTTTTTTGTTTTTTTTTTTTTTTGAGTCTAGGTCTCACTATGTTGCCTGGGGTATCCCCGTCCCACGAACTCAAGCGATCCCCAGTCTTAGCCTCCCAGATAGCTAGGATTACAGGCATATGCCGCCACACCCAGCCGCTTTTTTGGAGACTAGATCTTGCTATGTTGCCCAGGGTAGTCTCGAACCCATGTCCTCAAGCCTCTTGCCTCTCAGCACTTGGACTACAGGCACGCGCCACCATGCCCGGCTCTCACTGTGGTTTTGCTTCATATTTCCCTAATGATTATGCCTTTGATTCTGCCCATTTTTGCTTCATGTATGTTGATGGTCTATCAATAGCTGTGTAAATAGCTATAATTCTTATATTTTCTTGCTATACTGACCTAAAGTATAATATCTTGTAAACTTTTGCATTTAAAAGTTTTTTGTCTGATTATATAGCATCCGTACTTTCTTTTCACTACTGTTTGCATGGAATTGCTTTCTTCATCCTTATACTTTCAGTCTATTTGTATCTTTGGCTCTAAAGTAAATCTCTTTTAAGTAGCATATAGTTGGATCATGTGTTTTTTACATTCTATATTCTTGAACTTTTGATTGGAGAGTTTAAATTTAAAGTAATTACTCTAAGGAGAAACTTCTGTCATTTTGCTGTTTGTTTTCTCCTATGCCTTAAGAGTTATTGTTTGTTTCTTATTTTCTGCAAGACTCTTCTTTTGTGTTGATTTTTTTATAACAAGATGATTAAATCCCTTTTTCATTTCTTTTTGTATGTGCTTAATAGTTATTTTCTTTTTGGTTACTGTGGGGTCATATTTAACATCCTAAAGTTATAACACTAATTTGAATTTATGCCAGCTAACTTTAGTGAGCAAAATCTCTTTTCCTTTACTTGTCTATCCCTACCCTTTTCACATACCAGTGTCAGAAAAGTACATCTTTAAATAGTTTGTGTCCAAAAAGATATAAACCAACAATTCTTTAAAATGCATTTGTTTCTTAAGTTATGCAAAAACAAGATTTTAGAGTTATAAATCAAAGTTACAAGAATATTAGATTTCAGGCTAATGTTTCTTTTCAGCTCTTAAAATCATGCAGAGAACAAAAAGTATAGTTACAAACCTGTGTTACAATAGTGCTACCTCTAATAATTGCCCATGTGTTGACATTTATTGAGATCTTTAGTTTGCCACATGACTGCATGTTACTGTCTAGTGTTCATTCATTTTATTTACAGGACTCCCATAAGCATTTCATGCAGGCCATGTCTGTCGGTATCAAACCCCCTCAACTTTTTGTTTATTTCACAATGTCTTAGTCTTTTTCTCACCTTTGAATGAATGCTTTGCAAAATACAAGATTCTTGCGTGGAAATTTTCCTATAGTGTTTTGAATATATCAGTCCTGCATTCTGACCTCCAGAGTTTCTGATGAACAGTCAATGGATAGTTTTAGTTAGAACCCCTTAGATATATGATATGCTCCTATCAAGATGTTGCATATTTGGTTTTCGATACGTTCATTGTAATTTATCTTGATACACATCTCTGTGAATTCATCTTAGTTGGAGTTGATTGAGCTTTGAATGTTTATATTCATGTCTTCCATCAAACTTGGAATGTTTCAGCCTTTATTTCTTCACATATTTTCAATGCCCTTTTCACTCCCTTTTTCTTGCAGAACTCCTGCAATACACAGGTTGCTCTGCAGGATGAAATCCCACAGATCCCTTGGGCTCACCTTCCTTTACTCTTTTTCTCTTTATGTGCTCAGACTTTGTCCTTTTATCAGGTTCACTGATTCTTCTGCTTGCTCACATCTGTCTTTGAATCCCTCCAGTGATTTTGTCCTGTTTCATATTGAACCAGAAACCCTGCTGTGCCTGGGGGCTGAAGCGCATGACCAGTTTTACTGAGGTTTGCCTCAGCAAGCCAAACTCAACAGCGGATCCCAGCATCGGGTGAATTTGAGGGCCAGGGCCCCTGCACCCCTGTGGCACTGGACTGGACCATGCTGCAGCAGTCCCAGGACAGCCTGGCTACCTCTGATGGTGGTGGCAGCAGTGGCAGCAATCAGTTTCTTCACCCCACCCCTCCCCCTACAAGCCAGTCCTCAGGCTCCAGCTGAGTGCTTACACTACCCCTAGCATAAGCTGCTGGGAAGAGGCTTACAGACTGTGCCCTGGGCCAGCATGGTGAACTCCAAGTGACAGCCTACACTCCAACCACTTGGACCCATGTCCCTGTTCTGCTGAGGAACTCCCTAATTAGCCACACTTGGCAAGGCTCAGTGAGCTCCAGCTGTGGCTCCCCTGAGCCTCCCTTTTCCTCACTGTTGGATCTCTACTGGGGTTTCAGTTTTGGATATGTCACTGGAATTGTAAATGAACCTATCAGGTTCAAGTTCTCAACAAATCAGTCAGATTCAAGCATGCACTAGTGCTGTTTGAGGCTTTTGGGACCACTGAGGAATGTAAATGGAGCAGTCTGATTGATGCGTTACCACCGCTGAACAGCTAGAATTATAGCTGGTCTGATCAGGCTTGAGAGGCAGGGACCCTGTAGAAGGACATAAGCTAGAGGAACAGCCAGCTTGATTCATTGAGCAGGCAGCTACAAAACTTTTATCAAACCCTTTTTTTGTTTTATCAGATTTGTCTGAACACAGAGACCTCCTCAGACCTGCCTGTGTTAACGGGCTTATGCCAGCAGCTCTCAAACTGATGTCTCTGGCACTGCCTCCTGGTGATCACTGCTGACTAGCACTGCTAATCTCTGTCCAGCTGTGTCTGACCTTTAAAAGCTGTCAACAGGTTCCGAACCTCCAGCACTGCCTCCTGGTGCTGCTGCATCTGGCACTGTCCATTTGGCATCCAGCTCAGCCTTTATTTAGACTGCTGCTGTGGGATCCACCTCAGCAGCCCTACCTGTGAGCATCTCCAGCTGCCACTGTGAGTTGGACCCTAGTTCCCCACTCAATGGTGTGCTACCAGCTCCAGGCTCTTATGGAAGCAACACTGGCATCTTGTACAGTCAGCCTTTGTTGTGGAGACTGTGGGTACTATATGAAGTGAGACAGCCAGCCGTTTGTGGCCTTAGGAAGTTTTTCCCAGTCTTCCCTTTGTTAATAAATACGGTTGTTGTACCCTGGGCCTGAGTAGTGTTTTACAGTTGTGAGCAGACGGGTGAGAGTCCACAAACAGTGACCTGTCCCACCTCCTTGACACTTCATTTCAGCTCCAGAATTTTTTTTTAATTAATATCTCCATTTTTTTCATACAGTGTTTACTTTGTCCACGTCTTTATTTCTTTGAACATTTTAAAGTCTGAGGCTAATGTATCTACCTCAGTCTTTTTTTAGTAATGGTTTCTATGATATAATTTTTCCCTTTGGATGGATTATATTTTCCTGTTTTTTTTTTATATGCCTTGTGACTGCTGACAACTGGACTTTGACTCTGATAATGTGATAACTTAGCAAGTCATATTCTCTTTTTTCTCCAGGATTTGCTGGTTCTTTGATTTTTTTTCATGTTTTTCCCCCAATTTTATTGTCCGTGCCTGTACTGGGCTTCACCCTATAGTGTAAACTTAAGTGTTCCTCAGATCTTTTTGAGCCTTCCCCTAGGCATATATGGTCGCTTTCTAATTTTCCCCATATATTGAGTTTTTTAATTTAGTCTTTTACATCTGACTCCAAAAATAGGAAAAAGAAAAAAATGGGGGAGGAGGAATGGCACTAGTCCATTAAATCCCCTGGAAGTCATTTCAACCAGAGTAGGAGAGGCTTTCAGCAGTGGGGGGGCTCAATTGTGGTGGCCATCAAACTCTTGGTCTGCACATCTGTAGTCAGAAGTATCAGGGCACAGAACCCCCATATTTGTAGAACCTGGTCCTGCATTATGACCAAGAGAGGGGGTGTGGGTCTGCTATTGTCCTAAGAGCTGAAAATGACTGAAATTAATATAATCTATGGTTTACATCTCAGAAGGTTGCCAGCCTTCAGCTGACTCTAACATTCTAGAATAGTTAACATCGGTTCTATAGGTGATTCTGTAGGTCATAGGGGTGTTTTGAAATTAGCCCCCAGCATCATGGTGCTACTTTAGGATGGCAGCCATTGTGCCCTGGTGGGCAGAGACTTGGAGAAGAGAAACCAAGCCTTCTCTTGAGAGGAATAGAGAGAGGAGATTTAAGAGGAAGAGAGAAAGCTGGAGAGGAGAAAGAGCAGAGGAGCAGCAAGGAGGCTGGAGGCCTCAGAGCTGCTGCTGCCATGTGCGGTGGCAGGGCAGGGAAGGAAGCCACACTGGACTTTTCTATCCACAGCCTGGGCTGATGAAGAACCCGGGGAAGTATGTTGAAGAAACTTGTGACTTGTGTAAGCTGATTTGGTAGCGTGGTACTTAAAAAATTGCTTTAACTTTGATACTGCAAAGCTTGCGAGTTGTCTGGAGACGTGAAGAGAATTTAGAGTGTTGCTGTTTTTATGGTGAGACATCTGAAGTGCTTGCTTGCTCTGTTTTGTCTAGTGAGTCTTGGTGGTTTCGGGCCACTTTAGAGTTGAAACTGAAAGAATACCAGAGCTGTGCCTTTTGGAGGAAGATCGATGATGTCATCTTGCTTTCTTCATTTGGATTGAAGTGAATAGCTGTGTCTTTGGAGGAGGATTGACATGCCATCTTGGTTCTTCATTTGGATTGAAGGTGGGACCGCCACCATTTTGTGGACACATATGACTTAGGACCTGTGTACAGTTTTTTGGACTAGATAGAGACTGAACTGGTTGGTAAGGTTACCAAAGGGGTATCCTTGTACCCTCTGTGACTCTTACCTTGAGTAAATCTGTTTTTGCCTCCTCTTAAAGTTAGTGTGGGCTTGCTACTGCTCCCATGGACTGGACAAACCTAAGGAGTAGATGGTTTAATGGGTCAGCTGCTCCTGTTTGTAAGTTTAATTAAGTTCTCTGCTTTGTTTGTTTTCTTACCTGATATTACAGGTACACTTGTCAAAGTGGGGAGCTAGATGTTCCTATGCCATCTCCTGGAATGCTGTCTTCTAGTCTCTTCTCACCTGGTTAAATTTCTGACTTCAGGGCCCATCTTTGTGCTGTCCACACTCCCAGCACTTGGAAGCCTCGGAAGTTTACTACTCACCTGTGAAGATTTCTCTGTCACTGGAAATCAGTTTACTAAGACTTTCTTGTATTTGCTGATATTTGATAGTCCCATGTAGTTGTGTAACGTCTATATATTTATTTTTATGGTGTTACTAGGTGGGTGAAGGTTTTCTGTGTCTGTTGACATAGTGAGCTACAGATGACCCCCTAATATCCATTCCTAAACATTCGCAGTCTGTTTATGGATCATTGCCAGTATTACCTCTTAAACATGATGCTGTCCATATAGGTTTGTCTCTAGTCATTTACTTACCCTTTGTTCAGACACAGTCCAGGCCTTTGCTCTTGGTCTACCAGGAATCCTTTTGCCTTTCTCTGCTAACCGAAATGGCTTTTCTGTTTGCTTTTTAATTTTTAATTTTTTTATTAATAATTTTGTTTACATATTTATGTGTATATATTTGTATTTATTTATTTATTTGTTTGTTTGTTTGTTTGATTAGGTCATGCTATTTTTGCCTGTGAAACCACAGGCTCACGTTGCTCGTGGTACCATGGACTCAAGCAGTCCCCAACCTCAGCTTCCCAGGTATCTGGGATTACAGGTGCGCGCCACCAGGCCCAGCTATTTTTTTGGGACTAGGTCTCACTGTGTTGCCCCAGGTGGGACTTGAACTGCAATCCCCAGACCCCACCACGACTCCATAAACTGTCGCTTACAAGCACCGTGCCTGGCCCTATATTAATATTTATGTTACATCATTGCATTCCCTGGGATTCTCTCTCCACCCCAGCTGCTGACTGAATTGTATGCTTGTTTTATCATGAGTTTTCCTGAGACAAAATGTTCACTTTGCCCTCGCAAATACAAATACATTATACTTCTCTGTTCTCAAAGTGTTTTATTTAGTCCTTTATTATGTTTATTGAATGCTTTTGCTTTGTATGTTTTCCTAGTTTTAACTTTAGCCCCATAATTTGGATGGCATACAAACATTTTTTTTTTTTTTTTTTTTTACGATGCTAGCATAACACCTGGTATCTGGTGAGCATTTCATGTGTTTGTTCTATGACTGAATGGAACCACAAGTAAGAGAACATCTCACACATTCAGCAGCTCTTTATTTTCTGCTTGGTCTTTACTGTTGTATTAAGTGCTAAGAACACCAAGCCAAATAAACAGTCTGCTTTTAAAGTATTGATTTATTGTTTCATGTATTTATCTTGCTACTAAAGTGATTTAACAATAATACATTTAATATTTTTGTTTGAATGTTGTGATTTATCTCATTCTGATTCCTCCCTAGACTCACTTATCAAATTAGGCAAATGATCTAGATTACTTGTGAAAGCTACCCTTGTTGATTGTTGCTAGATTTTTAAGCACCTTGATAACAGGAAGTGTCTCTTTGCCTTCTACTAGAAAGTTACATAGATCCAAGTAGAGTGTCTCACACAATGACTGGTTAGCAAACTTTAAAAAAGAGATGATGTCTGTGAATACTTAAGGTACATTTGACTCTACTTTTGCACTGTTTTCATTGTGTTCTTTCTCTGTGCTATAAAATAGCTCTATTTCTTTGATCTAGCCCAGTCTCAACTTTTGTATACATTTTTAAAAATATATATCTTTTGCTCTAGTACATTTCACAAAAAGGTAAGATGGTTGGTCATTTGCCACCAATAGGAAACTGAGTCTTCAAGATCATTAGGTAAGGATCACAGTTCAGACGGGGTTATAGACTTTCTTATCTCAGACCTAGGTTGCTTCCGCTCTCTTGCCTCATCTATGAAATGAGGGTTTCTTCAGATCTCATTGAATGGGGTACTTACTTTTTTTTTTGAGACTAGGTCTTGCTATCTTGCCCAGGGAAGTCCCAATCCTGCAGATTCAAGTGATCCAATCCCCAGTCTCAGCCTCCCAGGTAGCTGGGATTACAGGTGCACCCTACTGCACCCAGCTGGTTTTTTCGAAACCATGTCTCGCTGTGTTGCCCGGGGTAGTCTTGAACCCATGAACTCAAGTGATCCCCAGCCTCTTGCTTCCCAGCGCTTGAACTACAGGCGCACACCATCATGCCTGGCTGGGGTACTTACTTTTTGGGGGGGGGGGGTTTCTAATAAAGTATAACTTTATTGTTGTATAACACAGCAACACTAATTGGCAAATACCCTATGGAAATGGAAACGAATATTCACAGAAAATCTGTTTGAATCTATTTTCTTCATAATTGCTGCAAACTGGAAATAGCACAGTATCTTTTTTTTAAATTTTTTTAAATTTATATATAAATTTCACAACATTGTAATCTCAAGGATTTGTCCCCCCACCCTCCCCTCCCTTCCCCCCTTTCCCTCCTGCTCAAAGTTGTGCGCTTCAGTTTGGTGCTTAGCTTGTTTTGACTTTCCCTCAAGGCTTTTGTTTATTTTTTTCACTATATCCTATATATTAGTGAAACCATTTGGTTTCTGTCTTTTTCTTTATGGCTTGTTTCTGCTAATATGATTTCTTCTAAATACATCCATGTTGTTATGAAATTGTCGAATTTGTCATTTTTAATTGATGAGTAATATTCCATCATGTATATATACCACATTTTTTTCATTCAGTCATCCGTTTTGGGGCATTTAGGTTGTTTCCATGACCTTGTAATTATAAATTGTGCTGC
Organism: Uropsilus gracilis; assembly: GCA_004024945.1. Lineage (NCBI taxonomy): Eukaryota > Metazoa > Chordata > Mammalia > Eulipotyphla > Talpidae > Uropsilus > Uropsilus gracilis. The sequence continues at coordinate 11,652 of PVHY01003886.1, forward strand.
GGTTAACATCCGAGCACAGGTGTCCCTTTGTATCCACATTGAGGTCTCTTTTGGGTAGATTCCCAAAAGAGCACTTGCTGGGTCAAATGGTAGCTCCATTTTCATTAGCTTGAGGGTCCTCCACACCTCTTTCCATAGTGGTTGAACTAGTGTACATTCCCACCAGCAGTGTTGTAGTAGTGTTCCTTTCTCTCCACATCCTTGCCAGCATTTCTTGTTGCCCATTCTTTGGATGTGGGCCATTCTTACTGGTGTAAGGTGGTATCTCATTGTGGTTTTGATTTGCATTCCCTTATTACTAGCGACGTTGAGCAATTTTTCATGTGCCTGTTGGCCATTTGTATTTCCTCTTTGGAGAAGTATCTTTTTAGTTCTCCCCATTTTTTGATTCGGCTTTTTGTTTTACTTTTGTTTAGTTGTGTGAGTTCCTTGTGGATCTTCGTTATTAAACCTTTGTCACTCATGTGGAGGGCAAAGATTTTTTTCCCGTTCAGTTGGGCAACTTTTAGTTTTTTCTGTTGTCTCTTTTTCTGTACAGAAGCTTTTTAGTTTGATGTAGTCCCATCTGTTTATATTTTCCTTCATTTTTTTGCCATCAGTAGATGTTTCCAGAAAGGGATTTCTGAACTGTAGTTCATGGAGAGTTTTTCCCAAGTTATCCTCTATGTATGTTATGGTTTCAGGTCTGACCTCTAAGTCTCTTATCCATTTTGAGTTGATTTTTGTACATGGATTAAGGGAGTTTTCTTGGTATTTTTTTTGCATGTCTTAGTCCAGTTTTCCCAGCACCATTTATTGAAGAGGCTATCTTTGTTCCAAGGTAACTTTTTCACACTTTTGTCGAAATTTAGTTGACTATATATATGTGTAGTTTTATTTCAGGGCACTCAGTTCTGTTCCATTGATCTGTCTGTTTTTGTACCAATACCATGCTGTTTTAATTATTATGGTTTTGTAGTATAGTTTGAAGTTTGGAATTGTAATACCTCCATTTTCTTCTTTTCTGGTCAGGAGACTTTTTGATATATGGGGTCTTTTGTTATTCCATACGAATTTCAGTAATTTTTGTTCTATCTCTTTAAAAAATGTCATTGGGATTTTTATTGGGATTGCATTGAATCTGTATATTGCCTTTGGTAGGATGGTATTTTGATAATATTCTTCCAATTCATGAACAGGGAATGTCTTTCCATTTCTTTATGTCTTCTATCTCTTTTAGGAGCATTTTAAAATTTTCTTTGTATAGTTCTTTAACATTTTTTGTTAGGTTTATTCCCAAGTATTTAATTTTTTTTTTTTTTTGGTGTGATGTTAAATGGGATGGTTTTTCTGATTTCTTATTCTTCTGTTTGACTTTTTGTATATAGGAAAGCCACTGACTTCTGTGTGTTGATTTTGTATCCAGCTACCTTACTGAACTGGTTTATTATTTCAAGTAATCTTTCTGTGGATTTTTGGGGGTTTTCTATATAGAGAATCATGTCATCAGCATATAATGATAGCTTCAGTTCCTCTTTGCCTATTTGTATCCCTTTTATGTCTTTCTCTTGCCTTATCGCCCTGGCTAGGACTTCCAGTACAATGTTAAAGAGTAGTGGGGAGAGTGGGCATCCTTGCCTGGTTCCAGATCTCAACTGGAATGATTTTAGTTTTTCCCGTTTAGGCTGATATTTGCTGTAGGTTTGTCATAGATGGCTTTTATTATGTTGAGGTAAGTTCCTTTAATTCCTAATTTTTCAAGGGCTTTTATCTGGGGTACTTACTTTTAACACAACTTATCAATGAGGGGACTTTGGAAATTGCTCAGTTTCATAAAGTAGGAATTGATTGGTAAGATAATGGGGAGTCTCCAAAGATTGGGGAGAAAGTTGAGTGTCATGCTCAGAAATGGACATAAGCCAGAGTAACTTCTGGACTTCAGAAGCAGGAACCTAAGGAAGTGCCACCACAGAGGGACCAAACTTGCAGATGTTTTTCATTCTCTACTCAAGAGTAAGAGTGAGTGGGGTGTGTTCGGCTGGTATGACTTGAATCATCTCTGTGTCCTTTGGTTATATACAGTACTTCTCAACTGGGGGCAATTTTTTCCTCCCAGTGAGTTGTATCTAGAAACATTTTTGGTTATAATGTGGTGTGACCAGCAGTGCTACAAATTGGGCAGTAATTGCAGTCTTGGAATGTGAGGGTGAATTACATGTTTGTTAATGTAGTCTTTGAGTTATCTCAGAATAAAGGTGGGCATTTATGAAATATTTCAACTTTGAACACAAGCCCCAAAAGGAGTCTAGGTAATAATTGTGAAAAGGGTTCTTTGAAATAAAACTTAAAAACTCCTATTGAGTTGAAAAAGCAAGCATGAGGACTGTCACAGTTCCTATGTCCTCATCGTTGTGCTTAGAATTGCAAGGTAAAACTCAAAAGTCTAACAACACAGGGTTTATTCATAAGGGGGAAATTGAGAGAGATGAAAAAAGGAAGAGTTTCAAAAGTCACAAATGGCCATTTGTGCTATGTAGAGAGTGTCCACAGTAGCTAATAGTCCAGACCAAAGTTTGCTTGTTGAAGATGTTGTCCCTCTCATGAGGTTGGAGCTGGTGGCACAACAATAAATACTTATTCAGGACCTGACTCACTGTGGTATCTGGAGGTAATTCATGTGGTGCTGAGGATGCGCCCACCCACCAGCAGCAGTGAGGCAGCACAGGCTTAGGCGGGTGTGCTGGTCAGGTAGTGACAGGCAACACTTAGAGACAAAGCCCCAGGGGGTGCCAGAGGCAGGAGCTGCAATCTACAGTGAGTCGGAGATCAGAAGCAAAGGTTGTCCCAGAATGTTCGGTGAATTGGACATAGAAGGGTGGGAACCGATGTCTTCTTAGAGGAGTGCCTAGTGCATCTGGTGCCCCTCTTTTTTTTTTTTTGAGGCTAGGTCTCACAATTTTTGCCTGTGGAACCAGCAGGCTCATGTTGCCCGGGATACCACAGATTCACGCAATCCCCAGCCTCAGTTTCCCAGGTAGCTGGGATTACAGGTGCATGCCACCATGCCCAGCTATATTTTGGGGGGACTAGGTCTCGCTACGTGCCCCAAGCGGGACTCAATGCAATTCCTGTACCTGGCCATGGCTTCCTAGGCTGCCGCTTACAGGCATGCGCCACTGTGCCCGGCCCTGCTGCCCTCTTATGGCTTTCAGGGGCCCTTTGCTCCTCTCCTTGCTCCCAGCAGCTTTGTGGGTTTCAAACCTGATTAGCACATTTTCAAACCTAAACCCTACTGGCCCAGGAAACCCACCTGCTGACCATTTTGCTCAGGGGGGAAGGCATGAGTGGTGCTGCGGAGCCTGCTCTCCTCTGTACCACTGAGCCAGGAATGCGGTGCTCCTCTTACAGGATAACCTGTGAAGAACGTGTCTACCTGTATATTTAATTCAGCAGTAATTTAAGTTTTTGAGGGACACTGAACAAAAATCAAGCTCAGCTAGAATAATCTGTCACTAATTGAATTATTAAGGCACCTTTTTTGTGTATGTGCATGGTTAGCAAAAGGATGTGTTTAATAGAATCTGTAGAAAGACTTCCTACCAGGCTACCTTGCCCCACCCTCCCCTATTGGGATTGCCTGAGGTTTCATTCCACACACTAGCAGTAGATAAAATATATGACAAGCTGTAGCAGAGTTGATGTTGAAGACTAAGGACCCTACTCTTTAAGAGTGTTAGATCTGGGACTTAACCCCACCCCATGCAGTAAAGCAGGTTTTACATATATTTCCCTTATCTCCAGCCTTTTTTACGCAACTTGAACATTTTATCCGAAACTAGGTCTTTTCATTCAAACTATCAATTTGAGTGAAGTATATCCCCCTTCTGTGAACTTGTTTCTTCATTAAAATATAAATGCTGATACTATGGGTGAACAGCTTCACCTCTGGGTTATCACCGAAGTTTGAATGTGGAGAAGACACTTGTGTTTTCTGAGGTCTCTGGCAAGTATCTCAGTAGCACTCACAGAGTCACTGGCCTCCAGAACCCTCACCAAGGCCTCCAAGTGCCCAGGTGTAGGCACCTGGTAGAAGATGATGAATAAACATGATTCTAAAAATATGGAAATAAAAAATAGAATGGCATGGCCCATTTCTTAATCTAGACTCACACTAGAAAACAGAACCCAAAATGTTCATTCATTAATATTCAAACCTATTTTTCTGTACTTGGATGTTTATTGTAGCACTGTTTACAATTGCCAGGATATGGAAACCACCAAAATGCCCCAAAACTAATAAATGGTCAAAAAAGTTGTGGTATATTTACACAGTGGAACATTATTCTGCAATCAAAAAAGAAATACGATATATTTGTGATAGCATGAATGGATCTAGAAGGAACCATATTAACAGAAATAAGTCAGAAAGAAAAAGAAACCAGATGTTCTCACCTATAAGTGGGATATAGGAAAAAACAAAAGGTGAAGAAAAAGTCAAAATAAGCTAGCAAGGGAACTGGGGCAAGCAGCTAGGGAGCACAAGGGGGAGGAAATCAGGGAAGGGACAGCTCAAAAGATCACGGTGACATTCACAGGTGATACTGGTTGGAGAGAACCTCAGGGAATACAATGATGTAAAATATATACACACATAAATCTATATATATATATACACACATATGTGTGTGTACATAAATATGTAAACAACAAAATGTTTAATAAAAGTAGATTCAAACTATTCTCTCAAATTAGAAAACACAGAGGTGGCTGCTTTAATGACAAGACACAGTACTGAAGGAGTTTGTGTCAGTGGTGATAACTCAGTCCTCTGGACCAGGCTCAGGGAGCAGCACTCAGGTAGAAGGGTGGCCTCCCCACAGCTGTGTAGCATTGCTTCCTGCTGGCCTTTGTCTTCAGCGGCTTAGCCAGTGGCCACCAGTCGTGTTCCCTCTCTTGCCTAGTGCTGTTCGTGACTTTTCCAGCTGCCTTCTTTGGCTTTTAGTTGGTCTTTGACTTTCTCAGTATGCTCAGCCACAGTTTTATATCTCAGACCCTGTCCCTCAAGTCAGGTAATACTTGGCTCCAAGGTTAAACCAAAGGACTTTTAAGGCACCTTTTAGTTTAAAATGAAACAGTCTATTGAAGTTGAACATAATTATGTTCTCTAATTAGAGAAAAAATTATCCTTCAAATTAAGCCAGCACTTAATTTAACTTGAACCCATGGACAACAGGTCACCGTGATACTCCTGACACTTACTGTGCTTTGGTGTTCCACCCTCTACCGGGTAATAGGGTGTAGTGTTCAGTTTCATTCATCAGCAGCTTTAGATGTGAGCATGGTGGATCTGTTAGATATGTGATCATGTTAGAATTTCTATAACAGCTCACCCTTACCTGGAGAGTCTTTGCCTGGGTAATAATTAGTTTTAAATCCAAGTGGAAGGAAAATTGATTCAGCCCATCATTTTCCTACCACTCCTTTTAACTTTGTTCATATTGTTTAATTATGAGCTGTATGTATATAATCTACTTGTTTTGCTTTCATGTATTTTGGCAACCTGCTACCCTAAGCTTGTTTTACCATCCCAAGAAAGTCTAGACAAATTTAGAAACTTTGCCCCCTTCTCTTCTGACATAGCAGGTCTGGGCCCGGGTGTGAAAGAGATTGAAATCAGGGAAGAAGACAAAACAAGACAGGGTACTTGACTAAATTTTCAAACAGGAGCAGCTGGCCCTTTAAACCTCGCTACTCCTTAGGTTTGTCCCAGCCTGAGCAAGCAGTAGCAAGCCCACACTAACCTTAAGAAGAGGCAAAAACAGATTTACTCCTTTGAAAGACAAATAAAAGTCACTAAGCATACAATGGATCCCCTTTGATTATCTTACCCACCAGTTCAGTCTCTGTTCCAAAACTGCACGTGGCTGCTTAACCATGTGCTTCCACAAAATGGTTGCTGTCCCACCTTCAAGCCAGATGAAGGAACCAAGATGGCACCATCGCCCCTTCAAAGACACAGCTCTTCTCATTTCAAGCCAAATGTGACTAAGATGGCATTGTCGATCCGCCTTCAAAGTCAGAGATTTAAATTCAACAAAGAAACCAGGATGGCATCTTCATTTCTCCTCCAAAATGCACAGCTCCAGCATGCTTTCAACTTCAACTCTAAAGTGGCCCAAAATCAGCCAGATTCACTCAGTACAACAGCAACAGCCCCTTTAGATGAAACAGCCCCTCATGATGAAAACAGCAACATAGCAAGTTCTCTTCAGGTCTCCAGACAATTCCCAAACATCACAGTTTCAAAGTCAAAACAAGTTTTCAAGTACCACGTTTCCAAGTCAACTTGCACAAGTCACAAGTTTCTCTAACATGCTTTCCTGGGCTCCTCACCTGCCCAGGCTGGGGATGGAAGCCCACAGTATGGCTTCCTTCCCTGCTACTGCACACAGCAGTGGCAGTTCCAGCCTCCCTGCTGCTCCTCTCCCTCCTCTCCACATGTTTTCTTTCCTCTGTCTCCTCCTTAAATCACCTCCCGCTTTTCTCCCGAGAAGGTGTAACCTCCCTTCTTCAATCTTCGCCCACCAGGGCACAATGGCTGCCATTCTGATGCAACACCACTATACTGAGGGCCACAGTCCCCCAATTTTACTACAGCACCCCTATCAAGATCAACTGCCATAGGTACAGATTGTGCCTCAAGTGAGCCTCTCAGAGTCTGTGGGCATCAGCCCGTTATCCCCAATTTCATCTCAGTAGGATATCATTTCAGGTGAACCACTGTCTCCCGGAGAAGATTGTGGTATACCGTGATGGAGTGTCTGATGGCCAACTGAAGACAGTTGCCAGTTATGAGGTTCCTCAGCTACAGAAGTGTTTTGAAGCTTTTGAGAATTATCAGCCTAAGATGGTGGTATTTGTAGTTCAGAAGAAGATCAGCACCAATTTGTACCTGGCTGCTGCCGAGCACTTTGTGACTCCCTCCCCTGGAACTGTGGTGGATCATACAATAACAAGTTGTGAGTGGTAAGTGGACAAGACATATAGCGTTTCTAGAATAATGCTTTGGAGATGTTATCTATTCCCTGGGTTTGGAATGGTAGGGAGGTTACTGGAAGATGTGCCATATGGAATCCTCAGATTTTACTGTTAAAAACCAAAATTTATAAAAACAAAACCAAGATTCTTAAGTATAAAGTACTGACCCCATAACTTCATGCATTTGTGACCTTCTGCACACAAAGATAGTTGTTCAGTCACTGTTGTTAAATAGCTTGAGTCAAGAGGCCTGGACTCAGTCCTCGTTTCTTCCCTGTGTGTCTGTGATCTAGTCATTGGACCTCTGAGCCTTTGCCAAAGGGGCTAGAATGATCTCCAGGATCTTTTTCAGCTCTGTTTGGCCAAACCGACCTCATCAATATTTTGTTCTTTTTCTTTCCCAGGGTGGATTTCTACCTTCTTGCCCATCATGTACGGCAAGGCTGTGGCATTCCTACTCACTATGTCTGCGTTCTCAACACAGCCAATCTCAGCCCTGATCATATGCAGAGGTGAGCTGACCAGTAACTTGCTTTCTCACTTGGAAGGAATTCTGGCCTGTGGCCAAGGTGGAGTCTACCCACCCCAAGGAATATTTGTCCCTTGAGGTTCTTTGTCTTCCACAGTCATGTTATCCTTTTGAGGAATGATTTATAATCCTTGTTGTAGGTTGAAACCTCTGGAAGAGTTTGTTTGTTTGTTTTAAGTGATAACCCGGACCTTTGCTCCAGCTATTCTGACATATTTCTAGCTTTAAAAACTTCAAGATGATTATGACATAGAGCAAATAAATACTTCATTAGGGTTTTTACTCGATCTTCAGACTTTTTCTTTTTTTCTTTCTTTTTGAGAGTAGGTCATGCTATTTTTCCCTGTGGAACTGTAGGCTCATGTTGCCCAGGATACTACAGACTCAAGCAATCCCCAGCTTCAGTTTCCCAGTAGCTGGGATTACAGGCACGCGCCAACACGCCCAACTATTTTTTGGGGACTAGGTCTCGCTATGTTGCCCTGGGCGGGTCTCAAACCGAGATCCCTAGTCCCAGACATGCTCCATAGACTGGTGCCTACAGGCATGCACCACTGTGTCTGGCTAGACTTTTTCTTTAGGTGGAAAATAAATGTTCTCCTTTCAATATGAAAATGAGATTTTTAGGGGACCCAAAGTGAGAAAATTTGCCCACATCCCCTGGCTTACAAATAGTGGAGCCAGAGAGTGGCAGAGCAATATTTGACTGCAAATAGTGAAACTAGAAATAATTCCAGCTAAAAATGATTCCTAAAAGCTGTATCTTGTACTCCTCAGTCCCCAGCTCATGTGAAAGTATGCTGTGTAGTCATTCACCCGCAAGTACATAATCATGGCCTAAATTGAAGGTGGAGAGTGATAAGGATCATGTTTTATTCTTGGCCTACAGGTTGACTTTCAAACTGTGCCACATGTACTGGAATTGGCCTGGTACCATCCGAGTCCCAGCTCCTTGCAAATATGCCCACAAGCTAGCTTTCCTGTCAGGACAAATCTTGCATCATGAACCATCCATCCAGCTGTGTGAGAACCTGTTCTTCCTGTGACCGGCCTCTCAGGATGTGGGCTGGTTGGAGAAGTCAGATTGCTGAACTCCAAGGTTCCTCCTGCAGGACCAGCAGAGTTTGAAGTGTTTTCCCTTCTCCAACCTGGCAGAACAAGATAGCTTTTTTTCTTCTTTTTGTTTTTCTTCCTAAACCTAATCTCGACAAGATGCCAGTTCCATTCCTAAGTATCAACCAGAAATTACCTTGTTGCCTCTGTAGGCCATTGAAGATAGTACTGCAGCAGTGGGAAGCAGTGGGTGCCTATGGGGGAGACTCTTAAAAACCTCCACAACAAACACAAGCTGTCCAGACTGGCAGAGGCAGCAGCTGCATCTATCTATAAGCTGTGTTTACTAAGTTCCCATTTCTGAGAGATGATAGTGAAGTCATTGCAGACTTCTTAAAGTAGAGGGTTACTTTTATTTGAGCAACTGGGAAAGACAGTAAAAAGATCCCTGAAGCAAAGTTTTTCAAGATTTCCTATTACTGGCAAGTGTGAAATGCGTGTAGTAAAACCATCCAGTGGTCTGGTCACACTCTGGCTGACCTGATCTCTGTCAGCTCTGACAGCTGTGACTGGAGTGGGCTTTGAAAGGGATGCTTACCTTTTCCTTGGTCTCCTGAGAGGGCCAACATGAATCGCAGTCACTGTACAGTACTCTGTGCTGATTTGTTCCTACTCCACACATGCATACCTTTATTCTTTGTTACTGATCTTGAAGACATTTTAGTTTTAAAATTAAGAACCAGAACTTGTAAGATTCTGCTAACGAGGTTTAAGATGGAGAGGAATACATTTTCTTTGCGCTTTTCTCCCTGATATGTGGTCCTCTTTTCTGTGGTATGTTTGTAAGTTGAACCACTCGTTTCCCTTGCTCAGTAACCTCTGTTGCTCATTTTGTTAGGAATTTTTCTAAATCTAAGTGGAGCCTTCCCAGCTGAAAATCCGATTTTCCAAAATGTCTGCTTTGGAAAATGTGACGTTCCTGCCAAAGTCCAGACGTTGCAGTTTAGAAAGCTGACTCCATAAGTGTGTGTTTAAGTGTTTTGGGGAAGTGCTGGGGTTTTTTTTTTTTTTTTTTTAGTTTATTTTCCATCTTTTTTACAATCTTAAGATTGTAAAATCCCTTAAGGGTTCCCTTACAGTCCCTTAAGGGTTCATTTAGACTCATCTTGCTTTAACTGGGTCTTAGAAACCAGTTCTATATAACCTTTATAATTATTTATTGATCTATTTTGTGTTTTGATGACATTCAACAAAAAAGCAAAAATTCTCATTTTACATGATAGTATGCAGAAAGAGCAATGTTAGTTTGAAACTCCTCAGAAGAAATGCAGCAGTTTTCCCATTTGCCCCAGGGTCTCGCAGAAACTGCGAGCTGAATGTAGCTGCCCCTGCCCGTGCCACTGGTTCCACGTGAAGTGTGGGCCACAGGGAGGGCTAAAACCTGGGATTTCACAACCACTTACTCAAACAGATTGGATCACTGATCTCTGGCTTAACCAATTAGTTTTCTGATTCTCTTTGAAAGCATGTTGAATTTTTCTTTGAAGTTGAATTTCCTAATATTCCTTTTCTATAATCAGAAAAGACAAATTCTTGAATGTGATACAAAGCTTTCTTTACTTTTAATTCTGGTTTTCTTGCCTTGTTTTTCAGTCTCATTGCCAAATGATTAGGTCCTAGGGTGGAAAATAAATAAAAACAAATATGTGTAAATGTGGAGTTGTATTTGAAATCATGTCATTTATGTATTATAGTTTTTTTCCTCTTAGAGCTCTTATTAGTTGCTACTCCACATGAGAAGTGGTGGGTGAGAGAGAAAGAGAGAGAGAGAGAGAGTGTGTGTGTATGTGTGTGTGTGTGTGTGAGAGAGAGAGAGAGAGAGAGAGAGAGAGAGAGAGAGAGAGTGTCCCATTAATTAATTTCTGGTTGCCTTCATAAGAGGCAGTTTCCGCAATGGCCTTCCACCCCTTTTCCTAGTATTTCACCTTCTTTACATGGCCCTCATGGTATGTCTATAATCCTTAAAAATACCTTCTCAAAGTCCCCTAGCTGCTTGCTTTACTACTACATCCCTTTTTGTTTATGCGAAACTCCCTGGTGCAATTATTCTTGACCTCATTCTAGAAAGAAACTTTTCTATACAATGTTATAGGACCCTTTTCACTTGAGCATTTTTTTGTTGACTGGTGTGGGAAAGTAAGCACTTTTATAAATAACTGTTTATGTGGAAAACATTAAAATTTGTGCCTGAAATATCTCTGATTTGAGATTGTTAAAAAAGATCCTTTCTCTTTGTCACTGTACCTGGCTTTCTCAGAATTTCCCAGCAACTGCTCCTTATTTTCTTTCTTGAAAAGGAAAATCAAGAGAGACTAGGAAAAACACATCTGCTGATAGACTGTTAGCCAAAATATATAATGAACTCTTAAAAGTCAACATAAGATAATAGCCTAATTAAAAATCAGACATCAATATACTTCTTACCAAAGAAGATACACAGTTGATAAATATATCAAAGGATGCTCAGTATCTTAGATCAGTAGAGAATTACAAATTAAAAACATCATATTACTACACACCTGTTAAAATGGCCATTATAGTACTACACACCTGTTAGAATGGCCATCTGAAACACAGGTGAGGATCAGCAGTTACACAATCATATATTGTAAAATATGCAAAAATTTAAAAAATGTTAAAAATAAATTTTTTTTTTAAAAGTGAAAAAATAAAATAAAATAAAACACAGGTGAGAATATGAACCAGCAGGAACTCCCATTTATTGGTGGTGAGAATTAAAAACAGTAGCCGGGCATGGTGGCTCATGCCTGTAAGTTTCAGCCTATGAAGCGGCCGGGGCTAGAGATCGCAGTTCGAGTCCTGCATGGGGCCCGTAGCAAGACCTAGTTCCAAAAAATAGCTGGGCATGGTGGTGCATGCCTGTAATCCCAGCTACCTGGGAAGCTGAGGCTGGGGATGGCTTGAGTCTGTGGTACCCCGGGCAACGAGAGCCTGCAGTTCCACGGGCAAAAACAGTGAAACCTAGTCTCAAAAAAAAAAACAACAAAAAAAAAAACAGTAGTCACTTTGCAGGTGACACTTGCCATAGTATCCAGCACTGTGCTCCTTGGTACTGAAAACTTACCCAAGGAACTGAAAACTTAGGTCCACACCAAAACTTGTTCACAAATGTTTATAGAAACTGTATGGGTTATTGACAAAATGCGAAAGCAGCCAAGGTGTCCCTCAGTGACGAGGGAAACAAACCGCAATACCTGCAGCGACTGAAGTGAGTATGAGTCAGCGGTAAAAAGAGGTGAGCTATCAAGCCATGAAAAGACATGAAGAAACTTTAAATGTGTATTACTAAATGAAAGGCTAAAAGTTAGATGTGTGTGATTCCAACTGTGCCATGGAAACACAAAAGCAGTAAGTGAGCAGAGAGGAAAGGATGAATAGGCAGAGCACAGAGGGTTTTTAAAAGGCAAGGGAAGTAGGCTGTATGAAACTGTAATGGTGGATACATGTCATATTTGTCCAAACTCATAGGAATAGACAGAGTGAATCCTGACTAAACTGACTGGGCAATTATGATGTGAGTTTGGTTCACCATTTGTAACAAATGCACCATTGATGGTAGGGAGTGCTGTGTATATGGGGGCAAAGTATACTCCAATTCCCCACCTATTCATAGTATGGTTTTGCAGTGAACCTAAAGCTACCTTTTTTTTTTTTTTTTTTTTTTTTTTAACTGAACTAGGAAGACCTAACATGATAGACTGAGCTGGTCATACAGCTATTTTGGCTAAAACAGAAAAAAAATGTACTAAGTACCCAAACTTGGGGGAAATGGCGCTACATAAGTCAGAGAAAGAGAGGGAAAATAATCCAAGTACAAGAAAGATAAGGAAGCCAGTGTGGTAATAGTTGACTCCAACATGGCTCCCAGGGTTGTGGATAAAATGCAGGGTAGGAACATGGAGGTTTTTATTCCAAGTAAGGAGATGTGGCTTGAGACTCTGTGAGGTACAGGAGTGGTGGAGGGGAGAGTCCTGGGTAAAAGAGAGCTTGGAGCCTTGAAGTAAAGAGACCCTGCCCTGGCATCCATGAGGAATCCCAAAGCGTGGGCCACATAGAGGTGTGTGTGGTTTGAATTTTGACCACCAGCTTGGGAGAGGATCACAAGCTGGAAAATTATCTTGAAGATTGGCCCAGACTGGTGAAAATCCTGAAGCCTGTTTGTGAAGTCAGCTGGATTTCAGAAGAGAAAAGTATAAATAAAATGGGTACTAAGGAAACGACAATAGGGAATGACACATTCCAACTTTTATCTCATAGGGTATGAAAACAATTTTGCAAAGTTAGAGACAAACATGAGTCCTCTAACGAAATTAAAGAAAAGCACATCCCCTCTTAGATTTAATTAAAGTATAGAATACCTAATGCAGAAAATCTTAAAAACAACCAAAGGTAAGAGAGTGCTTACAGTCAAATCAACAGCAGACTTGTTTTTTTTTTTCCTGGGATCTGCTGGCTCTTTTATTTTTTTAATTAATTATTTTTTAATTTATATGTAAATTTCACATCTTTGCAATCCCAGGGATTTGCCCCCCACCTTCCCCCCTCCCCCTTTCCCTTCTGTCCATTGTTGTGTGCTTCAGTTTGGTGCTCAGCCTGTTTTGTCTTTTCCTCATGGCTTTTATTTGTTTATTTTTCTTCAATATGTCCCATATATTAGTGAGACCATTTGACTCCTGTCTTTCTCTTTTTGACTTGTTTCTGCTAGTATGATTTCTTCTAAGTACATCCATGTTGTCAAGAAGTCGTCTAATTTGTCATTCTTAATTGATGAGTAGTATTCCATTGTGTATAAATACCACATTTTTTTCAACCAGTCGTCTGTTTTGGGACACTTGGGTTGCTTCCATGTTCTTGCAATTATAAATAGTGCTGT
>PVHY01003886.1:25304-101266 GCA_004024945.1 Uropsilus gracilis
TTTGAGGGTCCTCCACACAGCTTTCCATAGAGGTTGGACCAGTTTACACTCCCACCAGCAATGTAAGAGTGTTCCTTTCTCTCCACATCCTCGCCAGCACTTGTTATTACTTGTTCTTTGAATGTGGGCCATTCTTACTGGTGTAAGGTGGTATCTCATTGTGGTTTTGATTTGCATTTCCCTTATTGCTAGTGATAATCAACAGCAGACTTGTATCAACCACAACAGCTGCTAAAGACAAAAGGAATATAAAAATGTAATATCTACTTGGAATTTTGTTCCCAGCTGAAGTCATTCAAAGGCAAAGGCAGAAGTAAGATATATTCTAATAAAGATCAGAGTATAAACTAATAGAGGAGATCAAAGCCAAAGTTGGTTGAAAAGGTTAAAAAAGTGGGCAAACCCTTAGCTAGATTGGTCAAGAAAAAACACAAAAAACATCAAAATGACAGAAGAGACTACTGACCTCACAAAAATAAAAATTATAGCCAGGCAGGTAGTGCATGCCTTTAATCCCAACCTGAGAAGGGAGGCTGAGCCTAGGAATCACTTGAGTCTGTGGATTTGAGACATGCCCTGGGCAGCATAGTGATACCTACTCTTAAGACATACCTGGGTGTGGTGGCATGCGCCTGTAAACCCAGCTACCTGGGAGGCTAAGGCTGGGGATCCCTTGAGTTCGTGGTACCCCAGGCAACATAGTGAGACCTAGTCTCAAAAAGTATAAAGAGAATACTATTAGCAATTACATGTCAACCGACTATGTATCTTAGATGAAATGGAATCTGACTGATAATACGCTACTAAAACAGAACTAAGTATTATTTTCTCAATTGCCTTTTACTGAAACTACCAGATGAGAGCACAGATAACAGGCTTCTGAAGATGTTCTCTTTTATCTGACAGAATGTGGGTGCTGGTTCCCTGACAGGATTTGGGATAGAATAAAACCTTTATATTCCCACTGACCCTCTTACCTACATTAAACCATATCAAAAACAACTCATTTTTTCCTGGATAATATGGAAACCTGTCTCTGAACTGGCCTACTGGCTGGGCAAGGAGGACATCTTTGCCCCACCTTACTGAAGAAGCTGCTATCCACAGAGGTGCAAGGGTTTTCTGAGCCACCCTCCCCCTTTTCCCTAAACACATCTAGGGCTGGAGCCTCCTTTCCTTGGTTTCTTTCCCAAAGCTGTTCTACTCAACTACGGGAAGTCTTTCTTCATATCTCTTGGCAAGTAGCTATGGTATCTTCTCAGAAGAGAAACAGCAATCATGAAAATGTCAGATTTTTGTGTATAGTTCCCTTAAATGTTGCCCAACATCAAAGTTTTAGTGAGCTGCCCTCTTCAACAAATAGTTATTGAGAATCTGTTATATACAAGATGTTATTGTCAAGGGATGCAGGTACATGTGGAAATGTTTTGTCATCAAGCTATGCTAAAGTCTAATATGGAGGTCAGAGGTAGAAATGGAAGTAATTTTTAGGGGAAATGCCAAGTACTATAAACCATAAAATGTTTTAACTCTGTGGCTCATGACACAGTCATGGACCATGATCAGTTTAGAGAGTATGTTACTTTTTTTTTTTTTTTTTTTTTTTTTTTTTTTTTTTTTTTTTTTTTTTTTTTTTTTTTTTTTTTTTTTTTTTTTTTGAGACTAGGTCTCACTTTTTGCCTGTGGAATCACAGGCTCACGTTGCCTGGGGTACCACAGACTGAAGCAATCCCCAGCCTCAGCTTCCCAGGTAGCTGGGATTACAGGCGCGCACCACTACACCCAACTATATTTTTTTGGGACTAGGTCTCGCTATATTCCCCCCCTGGCGGGACTTGAAACGCAATCCCTGGCCCTGGCCGCGGCTTCCTAGGCTGCCACTTACAGGCATGCGCCATCATCCCCGGCCATAGAGAGTATATTACTTCTTAAAATGTTCTTAAAAATTTGAAATAAAATATAAAATATGCACTGCATATACTAAGGAGATTTCATAAAATTTTTGTTACATTTTATGCTTCAGTTTTGGTGTAAGATATTTTTTAATATGGATTACAGTCAAAAAATTGAAAGGACAGATAAAATTATTTCAGAAAAACCAAGAAATTTTCTGCAGGGAGGTGAAGAGTTAGTGTTTGATACATGAAAAGAGGGTAATAAGAGAAAAAAAGACACATTAGGCAGAGAGATCAGTTGCAAGGTAGGACTTAGAAGAGACCTGAAGAACTGTGTGTGGGGATGGGTGTGGAGAGTTAAGAGACCTTTTGATTTTTAGCTGTGTTAATAATTAATGTATTCCCCTCATGGGCTACTGATAGCTTATCAACTTTGGTGGACTTTGGCAGTACTACCCTGCCTGTCAGCTTGCAAACAAGTGGGAAGGCTGTGATAGGTCCTGTTGGGGGTGTCTAGTCCTGACCCTCCCAATCTGTTCCCAGAGTAGTCCCCAAGGGGTGCCTCATTTCTTTTCTTTTCTTTTTTTTTTTTTTTTTTTGAGATTAGGTCTTGCTATTTTTGCCTGTGGAACCGCAGACTCTCGTTGCCCGGGGTACCACAGACTCAAGCAATCCCCAGCCTCAGCTTCCCAGGTAGCTGGGATTACAGGCGCGCACCACCACGCCCAGCTGTTTTTTTGGAACTAGGTCTCGCTATGGACCCCAAGTGGGACTCTAACCGCGATCCCTAGCCCCAGCCGCTTCATAGACTGAAGCTTACAGGCGCGAGCCATCGTGCCCGGCCAGGGGTGCCTCATTTCTGAGTGCAGTATGACACCTTGGAAAAATCACAGGGTTGCTTTTAGACCTGAGGTTTAAGAAGAAATGAGCATCCCCTTTCTAATATCTATTTACAGACTTCCTGCTTTTCAGTGTTTTTCTTTCCTTTTCCAGTAGTCAAAGAAATGCAGCAGTGACAGAGAGCCCACCATTTCTGACAGCCCCTTGGAGATGGGAGCATGAAATACCAAAGGATGACATAATGTCTGACATGTAAAGGGTTATTACAAAGATGAAGGGGCTCTAAGGGAAATTCTGCAAGGAATGCCATTACTCTGAAATCACTTGGAAAATGAGAGGACTCTTACCCAACTGGAGCATAGTAATTGCAGGGTGAGGATAATTGAATTTTAGAAAAACACAGGGCCCTGTGAGTCTCTTCAAGAGTGATACGAACAATCTGACCCTTTTCCTCTCTCCCTAGTGCTCAGGAACAAGATGTCATGGAACTGTTTTCCAGCCACTGGCTCTTTGGTTCTCTAGCACTACCAGCTAGTGGGGCGCGGGGCCCCACATGGCAGGCCCCGGGCTCCCTCCCAGGGACTGGTGGGAAGTGATCTCCTTCCGAGCACAGATTCACAGGACTCGGTGCCAGCCCCCTCCCTCCCCCGCACTTGTGGCCCTGGAGCAGTGACCTGGGCACTGGGGCTCTGGTTTTGTCTGCAGGCCTTTTCTTTGGTCTCCCGACCAGGTGGCCGCTGACTAAACCTTAGAGGAAATAATCGTGAAGTCCCGCAGAACAGAACAATGGAAGTTTAATGGGTGGCTTATTTTCTCAAGAAATTTGCATTTCCGAGACCTGATAACCATCTCAATAGAATGGTCGGGGATCGGAAGAGATTCCTAGGTCACTCCTCTCACACAAAATTAACATTTCTGCTAGTTTGGGGGTAGAAAGTGTGGTTCCTTAAGGAGTCTGAGGAGGTGAGGAGGGAGGTGAGACGCTAGGCCGAAAAATGAATGTAACATGGATCATTTGGAACTTGAACAAGAAATTTCTGAAGTTTTAGACGGTGGGATTAAGCAGAAGAAAGCCCATATATGGGTGCGTGTCCTTCGAGGCTACAGTTCAGAATGAGTAGGGACGGGAAGAGAGGTCTTTTCATACTGCTCAAAAGTGCACATATACACATATCAGGCGAGCAGCCAGCAAGCCTTACTCCTATGAGTCTGGGGATGGCGTCCAGGCAGGGAGCGTGTCCCCCATAAAGGGAGAATGGGCTTCACAGCAGATTTCCAGGAGGAGTCTATAGGGCCTCAGTGAAAGAATGGAGTTCGTGGAAGGGTTAGATGACGAGGCGACCAAGGTGGGGGCTCAGCCCGCGGCCGGGAGGTGCAGAAGAGCGGTGGTTCGCCCCACCAGCCTCGGGACAGACGCGCCGGTCACGGTCTGGCCGCCCGCGCGCGGAACGCTGCGGCCCGCCGGGTCCCACGTGGCAGGCCCTGGGCGAGCCGGCTGGGGAGGGCGGGGGGCGGGGCGGGGCCGAGGCGGGGGGCGGGCTCTGCCGCTGACGCGCTCGGTATATAGTGGGGCATGCGCGACGCGGGGACGGACGCCGGCAGGGGGGTGAGGGCGCGTGGGAATCCTGCGCGGGCGCATCGACCGAGCTGCAGCTGCGGGCCGCGCGAGGCCCTGGCTGCTGAGGACGCGCGGGGCCCAGGTGGCGTCCGTTCGAGCTGCAGGTGAGGGGCGGAAGGCGCGCGGACGTAGTGCCACGGAGATGGGGCCGCGCGGGGAGAAGCAGCGACCCCACGCCGGGTTCGGGGCCACCGGGTGGGGGTAGGGGCACGGCTGCGCCAGGGGACCGGGCCCGGCCTCTGCGTGCAGAGCACCTGGCCGCGGTGGAGGGTACGTGGTGGCCAAGGCAGGGAGGTCTCAGTTGCGGCCCCGCGGCGAGATGTGGGAGCCAGAGGAGGATGTCCAGGACGTGGGGCGCCGCGCGGCAAGGCCGGGAGCGCTCTCTGGACACAGAAAAGCGGACAGTATACCCAGGCAGCTTTGGGGCGGCTCCGAAGCGGTGCTGGTGTCTGGGCTTAGCTTTCCAGGAACTATCCCCCACCCTACCCGACCATCGCTCAGCTGAGGATACACGCCCCAAGTCTTCTGCATGCCGGTAGCAGGAACTAGAGGATGGCAGAGGAGGGACTGAGCTCAGCACTGACCCGACTTACCCCGTGAGCGTGGCTTTTGGCTATTTTGGTCGTTTAGACCAAGTTAGGTGGTCCGACGCAGACTGCCCCCTCTTGGTGGGAAAGGGCGACGGGACAGACTAGCCCTCTAGCAGGTCCCCGGGCAGTCCCGAGGTCCGGTGAAGTCAGGATAATTTTCTCGGCTCTGGGTTGTAGTCCCAGTTTGGAGGAGCTAGTGTTTGCCAGGCCTGGGAATGTAGGGGGGCGTTGGAACCTGATTTAGTGAGGAGGTGAACCTTCTGGGGTCTCAAGAAGGGTGGATCAGGAGCTGCTTCCTGAAGCTGAGATTGGGCATGTTTCCAGTTGTCTTCCCTAGGAGCCCCTGCCCCTTGAGTAGGCTGCTGGCAAGTGGTGATGTTAGCATGTCCGGGGACTACCTTGACCACCCTAGGCTGTGTTCCTGCTCTGCTCCTAACATGACCTTGGAAAGGGGTCACTGCTAAGGTCAGACCAGATATCTTATCCAGAGGATCTACAGTTTAATCTGTCTCTTAAAACAAGAGCCCTGAAAGCTAATAAGGACTCAGTGAAGAGAAAGAATGTCCAGAATCCTAACTTTTTAGCAGCTGGCATTAGAAACCACATATTCCATTTCTTACTGGAGAGGCAGAGATGAGCTTTTCATAAATTATGTAAAAGGCCAGAGAGAGACCAGCAATCCTCTTCCTGCCTTTGATTTGCAGGTTCATTTGTGACTGTAGAGCACCAGACCTGGGCTGTATCTTTTAGACTAGGAGAGTCTAGGGCGGTTTCTTGAGCTCCTTGATTTAGGGAAGCATTCCTTTTGGGCTTGAGCACTCACTGCCAGCTCTGCTCACCCTGCACCGACCACTTGGGTACCTCACTACTACAGATGATTGTTGGGGGAAGACCAACCATGTGCCAAGAGTAAGGTGGCAGCGGGAGAGAGAGGTCACATTATCCTGTACAGTTAGTTACATTCAAACAAGGTAGCACTCTGCTGGAGACTGTCAGGTAGTCAGACAGTTCTGAGCTTTTTTTTTTTTTTGAGATTGGGTCTCACTATATTGCCCCGGGGAACCACAGATGCACATTGCTCAGGGTAATACGCACTCAAGCTATCCCCAGCATCAGCCTCCCAGGTAGCTGGGATTACAGGCTCGTGCCACCACGCCCAGCTATTTTTTGAGACTAGGTCTCGCTGTGTTGCCCCAGGTGGGTTTCAAACATCCTACTCTCAGCCTTCCTTCTTAGGCTGGCATTAAAGGTGCGCGCCACGGCACCCAACCTGTTCTGAGCTTTTATTTTTTGTCTTTTTTTTTTTGAGACTAGGTCTTGCTATTTTTGCCTGTGGAACCGTAGGCTCACATTGCCTGGGGTACCACAGGCTCAAGCAATCCCCAGCCTCAGCTTCCCAGGTAGCTGGGATTACAGGCGCGCGCCACCACGCCCAGCTTTTTTTGGAACTAGGTCTCGCTACGGACCCCAGACGGGACTCAAACCGTGATCCCTGGCCCCAGCTGCTTCATGGGCTGAAACTTACAGGCATGAGCCACCGTGCCCCGCTTGTTCTGAGCCTTTGAGCCCAATAAATCTGTTAAAATCTTGGCCCACGGTTCCCCAGCAGGAAGAAGTTTCTTTTTTCTTTCTTTTTTGGAGACTGTGTCTCACTATGTTGCCCAGAGTTGTCTCGAACCCTGGAATCAAGTGGTTCCTATCCTCAGCCACCCAGGTAGCTGGGGTTACAGGTGTATACCACCGTGCCTGGCAGGAAGAGGTTTCTTGACCCCTCTGGGCTCTTGTTGCAGCATGTATGGTTGGGCACAGCCAGGTCTCAGCAGTCATCATTGTCTCCTCAGTACCAATGGAGTGAATTATTTTAGGGCTTCCAGAAACTCAACTGGTGAGTTGGGTTGCGGGAATGCATGAGCCCATTCTTCAGCTGCTTCAGAGCATTAGGTGTTCCCCATCCCTTCTGGGTAGGTTTGTCTTCTGTGACTTGCCCGGGATTGTCGTATAAGTTTATTGGGCAAAGGGAGAATTTATTTTTTCCTGCCTTTAGTTTTGAGAGCTCTTCTCTGATTTCTTCAGGTAATGGGAATACTCTTCAGGGCTGATAACAGGCAGGAAGGACTAACCTTCTGTGGGTTGGCACACAACCCACAGTGCACAGTAAATATCAGTCAGGTTCTGTTTCAGAGCTTTCCTACCACCCTCTTCTGTATACCCCACTCTCCCAGGGGAAGCCCAGTCCACATCCAGCACTCACAGGGAGTTTGACCTCTAAGCGCTGTGAATATGCTGTGCACGTCTGGGAATATACCTTCTCCGTACTCTGCCAGTGTAATTCCATCTGCCTGCATTTGACGCCTGAAGAAAGTAATAAATACTTGGGCGTTTTTGCAGAGCCACAGTGGGTGGAATGTTGAAGGAACTCTGGGAATCATTGCAGTCCAGCCCCTTTGTTCTACTACTAAAGAAGCTGGATCTAGAGAGGTTCGTTTGTGTTCTCAGGTCACTCACTGTCTGCTGGTGGCCAAGACTTGAGGAGACCAAGACAAGGTTCTGTTTTTATTCCTAACTGAAGTGTGTTGATGAAATTGCTGACAGCCCTAGTCTTTTCCTTGGAAACACACAGGGTGGAACCAGTTGTCCTTGTGTTTATTTGGGAAGGGAGGCTTGTTTGCAGTGCAGAAGTTTCTTCTGTAGGAGTCTTTCACCTCTTTTCTTTTTCCAGACTTCTTGGAAACAGGGAGGGTTAGGGGCACTGAGGAAGGGCCCTCCCTGTTGCTGGGGCCCCAGCCAGGATGTCTTCAGTGGGACTCCTCTGACCTCACGCTGGCAGGCTGGCAGTGTGCCGGCAGATAAGAAGTCCAGAGTCTGCTGCCAACCAGGGACCTCGTGCCTGCTTGGGGGGACAAGCCCATGCAGCCTCTGAACCCTGGCTACCTCATTCCCCATTACAGTGGCCATGGACACTCTCAGAGGGGTCTCCCACAAAGGTGGAAGGGCAAGAGGATAGCTACAGATGCAGCATGGAGAAGGGGCCCACACAGGCCCAATGTGAGAACCAAATTCCCTGCCTTGGGAAGTCGATGTCTGTCCTCAGGCCCAGGAGAGGCCTGGAGTTAGTGGCATAATATGACTGTCCTGAATTGATTAAGTTTGAGACCTCTTGGTCTGCTCAGGGGTTATTAAAAACCCCAGCCAGATGGACCAGGGCGAGGACCCCGCCCTGCAGATCTGCTGTGATGCCAGCTGCAGCCCCCGGCCGGCCTGCTGCCACTGCCCGGAGACCCAGGGCTGAGGCGTGGGGCTGCGGGGCGCCGGGTGGGGGGGGCCCCCCGCTGTGGGTGAGCGCCAATAACACCAGCCAGTAACCCTTGGAAAAAAAAAAATTAAAAAAAAAAAAAGCATCAGCTAAGAGTTGAGAATTGAAAAAAAGCATTGTTTTAAATAATTTGTTTTACCTTAAAATTATGTGCATGTATTTTTATTTGTTATAAGTATGGTTTCATTGAGGTTCAGGATATTTTCATTGGGAGTCTAGGCCCCTTCATTAGACTTGAATGAAATTTTATATAAAAATCACACATGATCAGGTTGGGCATGGGGGTGCATGCCTGTAGGCGGCAGCTTAGGAAGCCACAGCTGGAGCCAAAGGTTGTGGTTCAAGTCCCGCCAGGGGCACGTAGCAAGACCTAGTCCCCAAAAAATAGCTGCGCATGGTGGTGCGCTCCTGTAATCCCAGCTACCTGGGAAGCTGAGGCTGGGGATTGCTTGAGTCTGTGGTACCGCAGGCAATGTGAACCTGCAATTCCACAGGCAAAAATAGCGAAACCTAGTCTCAAAAAAAAAAATCACACATGACTTCTTGTTTCCTTCATTTTTTTTCACAAGTCTATGTATTTGTATAGTTAAAAAATTAGAAGTATAAAAACTTTAAAATAACAGAAAAACCAACTTACATGAAACATTTTATCCCACCCCAACTTTCTTTTTTCCCCCAAATACTCAAGTTATTTTTCATTTAATTAGTTTATTTATTTTTAGAGACTAGGTCTCACTATGTTGCCCAGGGTTCGTCCTGAACCCGTGGACTCAAGTGATCCCTAGCCTCAGCCTCTCAGGTAGCTGGGATTACAGGTGCATGCCACCACACCCGGCTATTCAAGTTATCTTTTAAACTCATTCTTTAACACCTTGCTTTTTTCACATAGCAGGTGTGTTCAATCTCTCCGGATCAGCACACAGAACATCCTGATCCTTCTGTTATAATAGATAGCTAGATAGAGTAGTATTCCATAATGTGGAAGTACAGGAATATTTAACCAACAGGCCTCATGCTGGGCTTGTTTCCAGCCTTTTGTCTTTACGTACAATGCTACAATGAGTAACTTTGTACAAATGGCATTTTCCACACCTGTAACATTCTCAGAAGTCAGATTGTTGTGTAAATGGATAGATGATTTGTATTCATAAAAATATTTAAAAGTAAGAATTCAGAAGACATTTGCAACTGTCCATGGGCAGAATCCTATCATTTTAATGCACACACCTAATTTAGTTATTTTTAAAATCTGTAACATCTGTAAAATCTGTTTATAAATGAGCTAGCCTCAAACTTTTTGATTCCAGGAACCTTTACTTAGTATTGTCTGCAGTGCCATTGTTTTTGCATTTTTGAAGATCTTGGCATTTCAAAATAAGGATTTATGAGATGAGACATTATAGTAAATTTGCTGTAAATACCCGGTTGGAGTCTGATTTAATGTCTTAAAACTTTAAAACATCTAGTTACACCTTAAACAGACAAGGGAATTTTAGACTACACAGACTCAACTGTTCATCATACTTCATGTAACCACTGAAAAATGAGGATAAAGCTTTTAACATCTTAGCATTGTGATAAAAATGACTTTTACCGTCCACTCCTCTGGAAAGGCCTCAGTGACTCCAGAGTCCTTATCGAGACCCTGGTTGCTATTCTAGATCACTTAGTTTAAGTTTCTTAGATCTCAGACCTTTTTCTTTCAACACTAACATTTCAGTTACTGATGAGATTATAAACCCAGTAGAGCTGGCATGAAGAGGTTTGGGGATGATATAACAGACTCAGCAAGTAAATCCTCCACTGGTGACTGCAGGGCCCATAGGAGCGAGCAGAAATGAAGATCCAGTGGGAGGGGAGGCAATCAAGAGCT
Source organism: Uropsilus gracilis (assembly GCA_004024945.1). NCBI lineage: Eukaryota > Metazoa > Chordata > Mammalia > Eulipotyphla > Talpidae > Uropsilus > Uropsilus gracilis. The sequence goes on from PVHY01003886.1 coordinate 35,434, forward strand.
GGAGTGCTCTGTAAGGCTTCCTGGAAGTGGAAGCATTGAAGGCTAGGGAGAAAGGCGAGAGGCAGAGGGGTCCTGGCAGGGAGGGTTGTGTGAAGAATGGCAAAAAGATGTCTAAGCCTGAGGCAGGGGCCATCACCATGGGCCAGAGTGGCTGACAGAGGGAAGAACAAGTGACCTGGCTAGAAATTTGGGTGGAACCCAAAGACTGGCTGCTCCAATTTGGCCACCCCATCTTGGGGTCCAGCAGCGCCAGGACTGCAAGCCCACAGTAGCCAATTTACTCTAGTCCCCCTCTCCACAGCCTGCAGAGGCAGGGAGCCACTCCCTTCCCCCTCTCATAGCCCAGAATCTCCCTTAAAGCCTCTTCCAGAAACTGTGCAAGTAATTATGTTGCTTGATATTCCTGGGCAACAGTCTGTGTTTTGTAAACTTGATTTCCTTCTGATTATCAAAAATAATGCGTACTTATTGGAAAGAAAAATACAAATAAGTATGGAAGGAAAAGCGTGATCCTCTTGCTTGTGACAACCTCTATTGATAGTGCTTATTTCCTTATGGCTTTTTTTTTATGACACAATTGGGTATCTGTACTTTTGCTCCCTTTACCCTGACAGTGGAATTTCTCCCTAAACATTTGATCTGTCTTTTGCTATATTGTCATTTACTCAATCATTTCCTTTTATTTTAGACATTAAAAAACAACTAGTTTTAGACTTTGAAAAAAAATATATAGCAGAGTTCTTTTATATCCCTGACTGGATAGTAGTATAGTTCCCAAAAACAAGAAATCAACCTTGCCACAATGTTATCATAGGAGGTCATGAGATTTTGGCAAGAGCATTGTGAAAAATGACATTGCATCCTTTTCACAGAAGCCTTTGTGTGTGTCCTGTCCCTGATGATACCTTCCTGAGTCACGTGGTTAAATTGGTGCCTCTTACACTTCCATCCTGGAAAAGTTGCTGTCTTTCCCATGTGACTCTTTCCAGGAGAAGCCCATCCCATGTCAGGGTTTGTCCAGTTAGCTCTGTCCCATACAGGATGATCTTCCTGTCCAACTGGCCAAATCAGGAACTGATATCGTTAACAAATAACAGGACAATTCCCTTTAGCAGATAATAATGAAACATAAATGCAGGGGTGAAACTGCCTCCTTACAAGCCTTGTCCACATCCAGGGGTCTTTGGAGGTCACCTGCAAGTCCAGCCAGCCACACTGAGAACTTGGTCACTCTCACACTGGGTTCGGGCATTGACGGCAGCCCCACAGTGCTGCTTTCCTTGGGCCACCTAGGGTATTAGCACAACTATGGTGGCCAGAAGTTTACATCAAGGTGTGGGCAGGGCTGCATTCCCTGGAGAGAATGCAGTGGAGAACACTTCCTTGCTTCGTGTGGCTTCGAATGGCTCCAGTGCTTATGGAAGCCATCACTGATCCTTGCCTCACTTTCACACAACACCTCTTTGTGTGTGTGTTTAGAGCTTCATCATCTTGTAAAGATAATGGTTGGGTTTAGGACCCAGCCTCATTTCGGCTGATTTTGTCTCAAGAGCCTCAACATATTTGCAGAGACTTTATTTCCAAATAATGTCACGTTCTGAAGCTTTTTGGGACGTGGATATCGATTTGAGGGGGAATATTACTCAACCTGTTAGCCTCAGGATGGAGGGAAAATAGCCTTTGTGAACTCTGCTTCACAAAAAAAGCATGAGGGAGATTTTTTCTTATGCCTGAAGCAGAAATAGATCTGGCTGCTGATGGGGCCCTGTGCTGGGTCTCACCCTGCCTGCTTCAAGAGCCAAGTGGGTGTAAAACTGGCCTTGCTCTGGGGACTTCTGTGCTGGGAACCCACACTGAGTGGTTTTCCTGTAGATTGGGCAGAGCAGAGATGTGGAACCATTGGCGGAGAGGGAACTGATCAGAGCTGAAGCAATCACACAATGTTGCCATAAGTCCTTGTCCAGCTGAGCAGTGCTGAAATAGACTAGTGCCCCAGACTAGAAGGGTTGATCTCAAAACTAGAGACACCTTTGCAGGAGTTGTACAGAAAGCTCTTGATTTGGGAACCCTGCGGCTTGCCCAGGCTAAAGGACCTGCACGCCCATGTCTGGAATCCACCTCCAGGCTCTTAAGTGAAAATCTTCAAAGAGAAAAGAAAAACCATCTTTCTTAGTCATCATTACACCTTTCCCATTTCCTAATTGGACTCTAATATTAACTTTATACATTTCTTTTGGTTACCTTTTACTTTGAAAATTCAGAGACAGGCTGGGCACAGTGGCGCATGCCTGTAACCGGCAGCCTAGGAAGCCAAGGCAGGGACCAGGAATCATGGGTTGAGTCCCGCTCGGGGCAATGTAGTGAGACCTAGTTACAAAAAAATAGCTGGGCGTGGTGGTGTGCGCCTGTAATCCCAGCTAACTGGGAAGTTGAGACTGGGGATTGCTTGAGTCCATGGTACCCTGGGCAACGTGATTCTGAAGTTCCATGGGCAAAAATAGCAAGACCTAGTCTAAAAAAAAAATTAAATTAAATAATAATAATAAATTCAGACCCCCGAATCAGGTATCATCATTGTAGTGCACCCACCCCCAAGTCACCCAGAGCCCATTATGCTTGTTATCTCCTCCTCCCACAAGCCCCCCCCCCCCCTTCTTTCTGGGTCCTGTGCAGTTCTGTGATCAGCTTTGTAAGCTTACCTTTATCTGACCCTTAGTTTGGTTTCTCCATGTTCCACATATTAATGATAACATCATTATTTTATCTTTCTCCTTCTGACGTATTTCACTTAGCATTGTCCCTCTATCCATCTTCCTGCAAATGGCATGGGTTTATCTTTTGATTGCTGAGTGGTATTCCATGGTCTACATATATACCACATCTTCGTCATCCACTCATCTGTTTTGATGCACTCAGGCTGTTTCGTAATTTGGCTATTGTAAATAGTCCTGCAGTACATACAAGTGTGCAAGTCTTCTTTTGACTTAGTATTTTTATATCTTGGGGGGTAGAAGCCTAGGAGTGGAATTACTGCATCCTATGGCATATCCATTTTCATCTTTGAAATTCCTCCATACTGTTCTCCTTAAAGCTGGACCAATCCGAATCCCTACCAGCAGGTGATTTTTCTTGTCTGTGTAATAGCTGCCATTCTCGCTGGTGTGAAGTAGTATCTCATTGTGGTCCTGATAGGACACAGACAAGAAAAATCACCTGCTGCTAGGGATCAGCTTTCTTCTCTTGCACCAGTTTGTCATTCGTATGTCTTTGGAGACGTGTCTGTTTAGCTTAGCTCCTCCGTCTAGTTTCTTTTTGTTGAGTTCAGTGAGTTCTTCATAGATCTTGGATATCAACCCTTTGTCAGATGGATAGTCTGCAAATACTTTCTCCCATTCAGCAGGGTGTCTTGGTTTCTTTTGCTATGTAAAAGATTTTTGGTTTGCTACATCCCAGTTGTTTATGTTCTCTTGTTTTCTTTGCTGCTGGGGATGAGTCCCTAAAGACATCACTGAAGATTATGTTGTCAAGTGTTTTTGCCTTTGTTTTCTTATATGTTTTCAATGGTTTCAGGTCTTCAAGTTTTTTTTATCTATATTGAAATGATTTTTATGTATAGTGTGAGATAGTGGTCTAGTCCCATTCCTTGGCATGCAGCTGTTCACTTTGCCCAACACCATTTATTTAAGAGACCTTGTTTTCAGTGTGTGTATTCTTGACCCCTTTGTCATAGATTAACTATTCATTTAGGTATGGGTTTATTTCTGGGCTCTCACATCTATACATTGATCTGTGTGTCTGTTTTTGTCCCAGGACCAAGCTGCTTTTATTATTTTGGCTTTGTAATATAATTTGAAGTCTGGAAATGATACCTCCATTCTTTTTATTGTCAGGATTGTTATTTCAGGCCTTGTGATTCCATGTGAATTTTAATAGTTCTAGTTCTTTCAAGGATGCCATTGATACTTTTACTGGAATTGCATTAAATTTTTATACTGCTTTGTGTAGGGTGGCTGTTTTGGCAATGTCCAGTCTTCTAATCCATGAGCATGGAATATTTTTTCCTTTCCTTTCTATCTTCTAATTCTTTTAACAATGTATTAATTGTTTACCTCCTTTTTAGATTTGCTCCTAAGTATATTTGGGGGTGTGTGACTATAAATGGAATTGCTTTCTGAATTTTTCCCTCTTCTACCTTTTTTATATATAGAAAGGCAACTGATTTTTGTATATTGATTTTATAACCTACCACTTTGCTTAATATAATTGTTCTGATTCATTTTTCTGTGCATCTTAGGGTACTCTATATACTGTCATTTGCAAATAATGCTATCTTTACTTCCCCAATTTGGATTACTTTTATATCTTAATTTTTCTAGCTAGGACTTCCAATACTATGTTGAATGGCAGGGATGAGATTGGACGTTTTTTTTTAATTTTTTTTTTTTTTTGAGACTAGGTCTCGCTATTTTTGCCTGTGAGACTGCAGGCTCATGTTGCCTGGGGTACCACAGACTCAAGCAATCCCCATCCTTAGCTTCCCAGGTAGCTGGGATTACAGGTGCGCGCCACCACACCCAGCTACTTTTTTGGGACTAGGTCTTGTTTCGTGCCCCCAGAGGGACTCACACCATGATCCCTGGCCCTGGCCGTGGCTTCTTAGGCTGCCACCCACCTACAGGCATGTGCCACCATGCCCAGCCCCTATCACTTGCTGAATTCTGTATACTCTTTAGGTCTGTGCTGGATGTCTTTGTTCTGTTCCATTTATCTATGCTGTGCCACTGATTGAGTACTTTATTTTTCCATATTTTTTCCTGGAAGGGCAAGTCCAATATCACTGCTTTCTTTTTTAAAATTGTTCTTGGTTATTCTCACACACTTGCTCTTTCAGGAACAAACCTCTGCCTCATGTTTACTGTGCAAACAGCACAGGACACCAGGGCCCCGTATATGTAGATCTTGGTGGGGGACTGGTGCCTTCGGAGCCAGCATTGCAGTTGCAGCCTGGCCTTGTATGAGCCTGCGCTCCTGGTCAGCAACCTGAGACCCTCAGCAGAGGGGGCACGAGCAGTTTCCAGAGCTCAGGATGAGTAAAGCAGGCAAGCTGTGCTGTGACAACTATAGGGCTTCCGAAGACCTTGGAGGCCCACACACACGTACTCACGGTCCTGTTGGCCTGCTACTTTCGGACCTTCCCCTGCTTCTTGGCAAGCACATCCTCCTTAGGAACTCAGGAAACAGGCCAGGCACAGTAGTGTGCTTAGAAGCGGCAGCCTAGGAAGCGATGGCCGGAACCAGGGATCACAGTTCAAATCCCACCGGGGGCACATAGCTAGCCCTAGTTCCAAAAAAAAAGCTAGCTGGGTGTGGTGGCGCACACCTGTAACCCCAGCTACCTGGGAAGCTGAGACTGGGGATTGCTTGAGTCTGTGGTACCCTGGGCAACATGAACCTGCGGTTCCATGGGCAGAAATAGCTAGACTATCTCCAAAAAAAAAAAAAAAATAAACTCAGGATACAGCCCCTGAAGAGATCCCTCATTGTGATCAGGGCTTCCTGACACCATTTTTGTGCCACTTTGGGGATTGGTTGTCTCTATGTGGTTCTTGGACTTGGCCAAATCTGCCAAGTGGAGATCACAGCTAGGGGCTCATCAACCTGGGTCTAAATCTGCCACCTGATTAAAGCTCACAGCTGCTCTCAGAAAAAAGTCTCAATCCCAGTGCTTATCTCAGGGAGTTCTTCCGATGCAAACAACCTTGAATGGTGGTAAACATTCAGCTTGAAGGAGTTTATAGAAGTCCACATTCCACAACAAATATCTATCTGGTACCAACCATTGTGTGCTTGAGGAATACAGCAATGTACAAAGTAGACAAAAACACCTACCCTCCCGGAGTTTGCATTCTTGCACTGTTCACAATGGTGAAAAAAGGACTGTTGCCACTAGGCAATTCATATAACAAAAAGTATACAGTTTGAATGCAGAGATTGAGGGGTTAGGATCTGAGTGAGTCAGACCTTGGTGTGAATTCTGACTCCACTAACTTCAAGGTTTTGGATCAAGTCACAACTTCAATGAGACTTTATTTTCTTTTTTTGTTTGTTTTTTGTAGTTTTATTTTGTTCTTTGGGTTACAACCACTCTGTTATATATTCCCCCCCCCCTCCAGTGCTCCCTCCATTCTCTCACACCCCACTCTTTGTTATTTATTAGCTGTGCTGAGTCCATTAGTCTCTTTCCTATGTTAGTGTCTTTTCTCTTGGTGAGGGATTGCGTTGTTGGGTCCCGGCGCCCCTTGGTGTTAGATTTTCAGTCTTAAGATTGTGTTGGGTGGCCAGGTTATATTCGTTTGTGATCTGTCCATGTTTTCTTGCTGCAGGCCTTCCCCTCCAATCCAATCCCCTCGCCTTTGCTTTGCTGCTTTTCCTTATGGGTCTGGTGTCGGGCTTCGGGGGTCTTGTCTCCTGCCAGTGTTGGTCAAGAAGTTTCTTTGAGTTCAAGCTTTGAGGCTAGGTCTTGCTATATTTGCCCATGGAACCTCAGGCTCTTGTTGCCCAGGGTACCACAGACCCAGGCAATTCCCAGCCTCAGCCTCCCAAGTAGCCGGGATTACAGGCGCATGCCACGAGACTTTATTTTCTTATATGGAAAAACAAAAGTACCAACAGCACCTGCCTCCAAAGAGCTGAGAAAATTAAATGAGATGACTGAATATAAACACAGGGCCTGATGCATAATAATTGCTTAGTAAGTGTTAATTATCTGGAAAAAGAATGACATAGAAAGAAGTCACTGATCTGTTAAGTGAAAGAAAAAAGAGCTTATAAAACTACTTAGAGCTAGATCACGTTTTCTTAAAATGTCTATGTTCACAGAAAATCTACTAACATGACAGATGCTTATTTCTTGGTTGTGAGTTTAATAGTCACTTCTGTTCTCTTTTTATTCACCTGAATTTCCTACATTAAAATTTCTTTCTTTTTTGTTTTTTTTTTTTTAAGAGACTAGGTCTCGCTCTGTTGCCTGGGGTAGTCCCGAACCCGTGGACTCAAGTGATCCATCCCTCGCCTCAGTCTCCCAGGTAGCTGGGATTACAGGTGCATGCCACCACACCCAGCTATTTTTTGAGACTAGGTCTCACTATGTTGCTCCAGGTAGTTTCGAACCCACAGACTCAGCAATCCCTGGCCTTGGTCTCCCAGCTCTGGGATTACAGGTGTGCGCCACTGCACCTACCCTACAATAAATTTCTTTAGGAAGAATATTACAAGATAAGATGTCCAGGCCAGACATGGTGGAGCATGCCTGTAAATGGCAGCCTAGGAAGCTGTGGCCGGAACCAGGGATCGTGGTTCGAGTCCCGCTGAGGGCACGTAGCAAGACCTAGTTCCAAAAAAATATAGCTGATAATAGTATTGCTTCTTAGAAGTTGTGTGATTTTTGAGTTAAGTCTTCATCTACAAAGTGAGGCTGATACCATGTTTCCTTGGTTTTAAAACATGTTTCTGTCTCAGAAACCAGGAGGTATCTCTTTGATGTGGGCAACCGAAGCACTGTTTCTCCTCTGAAAAGCTGTTGTTGATAAAACTTCTAACTAGGGAAATACCATGGAATCTGTATCTTAGCAAAGTTAGTAAGATAATTACATAAGATGATGTAGTCAAATTGCTTCACCCAGAGCCTCGCTGACGACAGCAAATCCTAGGCGTTCTTACCATAATTATTATAATCAGGAGGAAGGTAAGTGAGAGTCAGGGTGTTTGGAACAAATAATAGAGTCCCAGCAGTGCTGGTTTGGGCTGATGTTAAGCATGTGGAGCCTGGTGGTTAGCTGGTGAATCCACATCCCTGCTCACTATGTTGGGGGAAGGCCAGCTCTCTGCAGCCTACCTTTCTGCTCTGCCATCCTTGGCACGGAGTATGTTGTTCTCATGTTTGTCACTCGCCAGCGTGTACCTTCTTGACAGGAAGAAGGGTGGGAAAGAGATGGCACCCCCACTGTGCACTTACTAGGTTTCACTGGCCAGGATAGACCTTTGGCCTCAGTGCAAAGAGTGTGTTTGACTTTTCCTCTATTTGTTACCTTTGCTAAACTCTGCAGTTGAAGTTTACAAGGAAAATAGTCTCTTCACTAAGCAATGTTGAGATAACTTGCGATTTAGGGAAAATTAGATTCTCACACTGTGCCAGTTTCAATCTTGTATTAATTAAGGTACATTTTTTGAATGAAGGAAAATCTGTTTATAGTTATACAATTTCAGGGTGGGGAAGGAATTTGCCAAGCATGCTACTAAAAGCAGAAACCTTAAAAGGAAAACTGATATGTTTGTCATCTTTTATTTTAAGATTGTGGTCAGTTGTACAAGTTAACAAAATTAAAGGACACATGACTAATATTTGTAATGTGACCCAAAAATTTTACTATAGGATGAGCTCTGCTGTACCCAATAGAAGAAGTATGCATCTCAGCAAAAATAGGCAAAAGAGAGTAACAAGCAATTTGTGAAAGAAATAGGAATGTTAATGAACCTAAAAATGTGTTTAGCCACACTGGTCATCAAAAGAAAATGTAAATTGAAAGAATTATAACAGAAACTTTTAAGATATCAAGTTGGCAGCGGCAAAATCAAATTTTAATATGCAATGTGAGTGAGAATCTTAAGAAACAGCCATCCCTAAATACAGACAGGAGGAGACTTAAAGTGGTTGAGTCTTGGGGAGGATGGTTCAGCATACTGTACATTTAAGTTCCTCATACTTGTTGATGGTTGCTGCCCCTGTGGGTAGGGCTGCCCCAGCCTTCTTGTTCCTGCATCCTTGTCTGGGCCTTTTCTTCTTGGAAGATTCTCTTCACCCCTGAGGTCTTTCCTTATGCCCTGTGTCCCTGTGCCAGGTGGGTTGAGGGGAGCAGCCAGCTCCCCTAAAGGCCTCATACACACCCCATTATTGGGCTGTCCTCCCAAGGGAAAGAGAGGTCAGACTTGAACCCGCTATGGTTGGGGGTTGGCAGGGTGGTGGTGCTTCTCACTTCTTTTACTGGAAGTCTCAAGGTAGGTTTGTGTGGGAGAAAGTTGGGGGAAGGAGGAGCTGTTTGTGTCCTGCTAGTCAAGAGAGCTTTGTAAACTTCCAGTGTCAGTACACTCACCCTTTCCTGGAAACCAGGGGCTGCAGGCCAGCCCCTGGCCCTGATTTGGCAGAGCAGAGTATGAGACTAGGGTGAGGTGGAACAATGTGACCCCACAGGGAACTGGCAGGGCATTTGAGTTGAGCCCTGGAGCCACTTCATGTCTCCACACACTATGTCCTGTGCCTTCCCAGGCCCAGGGCAACTGTGATTGGTATACGTGTATTTCAGTTCAGACCTTTTCTGGTTCTTGTAGACTTTCCACTTGAGAGGCAAAGCAAGTTCTCAGGGTACCCAGTCCCTGGATAGTTTCCAGACTTAGCAAACCACGCTGTTCTCATCACTTGAACCAAAAAGGTGCAAAAAATGCAGTAACCCACACTTCCAGACTCAGGCCGCTCATCTCAGTACCCTCTGGGGCAGATACAAAAGCTTCTATACTGGTTCCTGCTCCTCTATCCTCAGCCACCCTGACACCAGCCCACAGACATTGTGAAGGTGCCTCCCCTGCAGAGGCCTTGACCACAGGGTGGACTGTGCTGTGTGCACGGCCCCCCTGCTGGCCACATCGTCCCAGTGACCTTGACTAGTCTCATTCTACTCCCTGTCCTTGGCAGCAGCTCTTGAGCCCCTTCCCCCTTGCCTCAGGATGTGTGTGGCTGGCATGCTGGGAGAGGCTGTGTACAGTGGGCCAAGGAATCAGTGTTTCTGCAAGCTGCTGGGAAGCAGCCTGTACTTGTGGGGTTTCTTTCCCTTTTTTTCCCTCCCTGCACAGGGTAAAGATCACATGTTATTTTTGGTGAATCATCAGAGAGTTGGTTTACCCATCTTTGGCGTGGTTATTTTGGGGGCAGGGATCTGCCTGCCTCTTTCCTGCCTCTTCCCGCATCTCTCCTGCTTCTTCCCTTGTGCACTCCCACCTTGTGTGTGTCTTTACTTTGCCTACCACAGGTCTTGTATTTCAATTCCACACCAACTTTTGGGGCCTTCAGCTCAGTGGAGGTAATCCTTCTCCTCTTACCCAACCAAGTTCCTTTGCTTTTATAGTTCAGCGAGATACAGAGACCAGTGAACAGTAAGATTCTAAACTGTGGCACAGTGAAAACAGGCAGCAGAAAATCAACTCATCTGGCAGAAGCTTTGGAATCTAACAACTCTAGACTCTGGGAAGTAAGTAAGGCCAAGAGTCTGCCACTGTGGAGCTTACAACCTGATAGAATGAGACATAATAACTTTGTGCACAAAGCAGAAAAACTTTCTGATAGTGATATATGTTAAGGAGATAAAACATCATATAGGGAATATGTTTTTTAAAAACTAGGTTGTGCTCCATTTTGGGGAGGTGACATTTTAACTAAATCATGTGAACATCCTAGGCAGAGAGCAGTAAGTGCAAAGGCCCTGTGGTCAGAATGCACTTGACGTATTAAAGAGACAGAAAGAAGGCAGGTGACTCATTCCTAGTGAGGAGCTGGGCTCAATAATAGTGTCAGTGAATCACCAAAGCCAGATGACACAATGATTTACAAGCCAGATTTGAGCTTAGAGTTTATCCTGCTTGTCCTGGGAAGCCATTGGAGGGTTTAAAACCAAGAAAGTGTGGCCGGACATGTACTGTAATGGATGAATCTTGGATCTGTACTCTTAAAAGTTGGACATTTTGCATGTCATTCTGTTATATTTGAAAAAGAAAAAGAACTCTGTTGATATGGGCATAGGTACCCAGTGGAAGTTAAGAGATTAGGTTTTAATTTTCAGTATTTTATTTTAACTAACATTTCAGTATTTCCCCACTCAAATTCCCTGTGCACCACCAGCCTTACAAGGTAGACTGGAAAATGGGGTCTTCTCTTGAGGGAATTTGCAGCATGGTGTCTTTAGATTCAGCTAGCCCCTCAGATCTTCCTGGAAGGGGAGTAGTGAATGAGTAGTATTCAAAAGACGGGTGTTACTTAGTTTCTGTGCTAGGTACTCTGTTGGGAGAAATTCATCCACTTGGCTGCTGACTGGATTTTAGATTGCCTCTGGAGTTTTGTGGTGAATAGTATTACCATAAGAATTCCTGTCCCCATCTCCTTTTTTTCTTTCTTCTTGGGATTGAAAATCAACGAGTTCGAGTATATCTGAGTTGAGAGCTAAAGTCAAACCCTTTCTCTGTGGCTGTCCTGTTCCCCCCTTTGGGATTGACACTGGCCAGCCAAGGGTAAGCCTTTAAGTCTGGTGAGAATGTTGATCCCTTTAGAATAGGCACACCGCTTTAGGGCCTATGGAGAGTGGGCAGGGTTGGGGGTGGTGGTGGGGGCAACAGGCTTAAGTGGCTGTTTGTTAGGGACTTTATTTCTTTCTCTGTTACTGTTGGGAAGCTGCCACCAGACCCGTAGCCTTGAGGGATGTTAACCTAGGGAGGAGGAGCTTTACCTGTGTGGGGCTCTGAGTGTCCCTGACCTATGTGTCTGCCTCTGAGAGGAGGCCAGTACTGCTTGCTTTCCTCTGGAATCCATCTGGCACTTGACAGCCCCTGCAGAACTCCAGCCAGGGGAGACTGGGGAGTTAGGAAGGAGTACCTGGGGTCAGGGGTCTTGTACTCTACTTCGCATCTTTGAGAAGACACCTTTTGCTCTCGCCCCTGTTCCAAAATAAAGCATCTCGGCTGGAGTTTCTTCTGAGGGTGAGGGCATGTCTCTCTGCCTCTGTTTCTGTATTTACATCTTCATCCAGCAAGTGTTTATTTAGATAGCCTGCCCCCCCCCCCCCAAGAGGGTTCATTAAGAGTGTCAGGACTGTCATTCTCAGGTGATAATCCCATTGACAAGGCCTAGTCAAATCCGAGGAAAGTGCTCAAGAGGGTGTGGGAGGGCCAGAAAGGGCACTTCTACCCTGGGCCCTTCACACCTCATGGGGAGAGTGTCTGGAGCTTGTGCAGACTACACTCACCTGTGGAGACAGGAAGTCACTGGAGAGAGGCATCCTGGTGGGACCCCAGGTCCAGGCAGGAACGCGTGGGGATGGCAGGTGAGAGTGCAAGGTGGTAGGAGCCAAGTTGGAAAGACCCTTGACTGCCAGGTGGATGCACTAAACTTTGCTGTGGGATAGAAGGCCAGGAGCAGATTGGCTGGATGCGCCATGGGCCATGATGGAGTCGTGGGGCTTCCTCCTGAGGCGCTTTCTCCTCAGGAATCCTAGGGAGAAGGAGGCTCTGGTCGTGGGGTGAGACCCACATTGAGGAAGCAGGGGGAGTGGGAAGGCCTTTTGCCTTGATAATCAGATGGTACTTGCCAGTGACCTTGGACCAGAGTCTAAACCACGTGGGAGGTCCGGACAGTGGGAGAAGTGGAGGAATTGTGGTTCAGAAATGTAATTACTCAATCTCCCCAGCCTCCTTTCCTGCCAATTTTTTCACTGTAACTTAAAAAATAGGAGCCCCCCTGCCCCTCACAGATATCTGATGAGAATGGGGTTCGTTTATTACTCTGAAGATAAATGGTTGTGGTCACTGACAAACTTGAGGTCCAACATAGGCAAGGGGGCCTGAAAGGGCTGCCCGAAAAGCAGTGGTTCTCCCATGAAATCTGAAAGTCCATTAAAAGCCCTGGACCGAGAGTAGTGATCCTCAAGCTTGAGTGTGATTCACCATCACTATGAGGACTTCTTAGAACACGGATTGCTGGGATCTACCCCCCCCATGCCATCCCCCCGGGTTTTCTGATTCAGTGGGTTTGAGTGGGGCTGGGAATTTCCCTTCTGCCCAGTTCCCAAAGGATGCTGATGATGCTGGTCCAGGGAGCCTACTCTGAGAGCCACCTTCCTGGAGAAACGATTGCAGCAGTATTAAGCCCCGCCACTGTAGAATTGGTAATGGCCAGGGGTGGCCGGTCTCCAAGGAGGAGCGGGGAGAAGGGTGTGGCTGGTTTAAGAAGGAAGGGTTGGAAGTATTTGTACAGAGGACTGCACAGGACCATGCTGGCTTCGCTGTAGGCGGATGGTAGAGCTGCCCTGGGTGCTGGCTTCTAACAGAGAGGTTTCCTGCACCAGGAAAGCTTCCCATGTGTCTGTGTCTTAAAAGCCCACTGTCTGGAGCCTCCCTCACCTCACAGAGGGAACCTGGGGCACAGAAGATTCTGCTTACCATTTTGGTAAGAAAGGAACATAAGGGACATCTAATGAGAGGCTCTTGTGGCAAATTCTACCCACAGAGTTGTCTGCCGGGGAGTTGGAGTTGACATTTATAAATGGTTCTCCTGCTGCAACGAGAGTTGAGCAGACTTGTCCTGGCCTGATTTAGGGGATGATGGGGGTAGGGTTGGCCTCTTCTCTAACTCACATACTTACCTTTTGAGGATGAGGACAGCAGTGGGACTTGTTTCTCTCCTTATAGCCTCTAAAGACAAGCCTTCAGTTCTTTCCTGGAAGCCTCTGAAGCCAGCACCCTTACAGGGTATTATACCCCAGGCTTCATTAAAGCTGAAGGACCTTATTCTTCAGGCCAAACTGGGGGGTGGGTTCTTTCCCCAAGCATCCGTGAGCCTCCAACATGGTCTCAGGCTTCTGTTATAGCCCTCGGCAAGTTCTTTCTCCATGCTGCAAATGTTTTTTATAGAAGACAACCTCCCCTCCCTGCAACCTACCCCAGCTCTCAGAACCCCTTCTAAGCAATAAAGCAGTCTTTTGACTAGCAGCATCTCCTCTCACTTTTTTTTTCCTTCCTTTTGAGACTAGGTCTCACTATGTTGCCCGGATGGTTCCAATCCCATGGATTCACGCATTTCCAGGCTCAGCCTCCCAGGTAGCTAGGATTACAGGCGCCCACTACCACACCTGACTGCTTTTTCTTTTTCTTTTTTTTTTTTTGAGACTAGGTCTTGCTACGGGCCCCAGGCGGGACTCGAACCACGATCCCTAAGCCCCAGCCGTTTCATAGGCTGAAGCTTACAGGCACTAGCCACCGTGCCCGGCCCCTGACTGCTTTTTCGAGACCAGGTCTCACTATGTTGCCCAGGATAGTCTTGAACCCATGAACTCAAATAATCCCTGGCCTCTTTGCCTACCAGCGTTTGGACTACAGGCGCATGCCACTATGCCCGGCCTCCTCTCACTGTTAAGCACATGACTTGGGTAATAATTATAGTCCTATCTCCTAAAAGTAGAGAAAAACCTGACTTTCCAGCGGTGGTTGTACTGAAATTCCCAGTGTGGTTCGGATCCTACCAGTTAGCTGAACTCAGTCATCTTAAATATGGGGACTTCTCCTCCTCAAGATGGACTCCCTGGCAGTGGCTGGGAGCTTCGCCCCTTACTGGCCAAGCCCTGTGTTGTGATTTTGGGAGCAGTTCTTGGAAACTCAGACTAAAGTCTGTTTCTCCAACTTTTCCAGTGACTCTCTAAGTCATGAATATCCTGCACAACACCCCTTCCTGGCTAAATTGCCCAACTGAACTCATTGACCAGTAGTACATCACCTTTGTTATCACTGTTCTTGTAAACTGCTTGCTGAATTGTTTGCTTTACCTGTCTGTGAGGGCAGGTACTGGGCAGGCATCACCAATACCTTACCTTTAGTCCTGGTATGAAACCTGCAGTCGGTGAATATTTGTTGTAAGAATGAACTCTGAGGCCTTGTCTGAAGGGTCTAGCCCTCAGATCAGTGAGTATAAATGAAAGTGAAGAGAGTAACTAACAGGCAGTGGTGACAGCTGTCTGCAGTCATGTGGCTCACACTTGGCTTTGGCCCTCAGGGCATAGGATGGCTTTGGAGGGAGGTCAGTTCTTCCAGGATGTGTTATGTGTACACACATGCAGAGAAGGGCACTCCCCTGTCCACACCCAGCTTAGGGACAACACAGGTGGACCTCAGCTAGGAGAGGGGCCTCCCCACCTCCCTGCAGAATGAGGGCGCCAACCCACAGTGAATCTCGGCTGCCTCCTCCTCCACTAGAGCAGATGCTGTGTGGAGGGGACTCAAGAAAACCCTCCTTGCCTTCAGGGAATAAAATCTCTTGGGCAGGCTCCCTCAGAGATCAAGTAAATAGGAGTCCAAAGCAATCGGGAAAGAGCATTCCCAGGGGTTGTCTGGAAGGAGGAGAAACTGAGCTGCCCTCCCAGAAGAGGTGGTGTTCAGGTCTAGGTGAGGGGGCTTGGCCAGGATGGGAGCTAGCCAGCGCTGACCTACGGCACAGTGCCAGCTCCACTTACTGGGGCCTGCTGCTGAGGTTGGACATGTCCGAGCTTAACTCTCTGGGGTACATGTGGTAGGTCAGTTATAGTTCCCGTATTTGACCCCATATCTGTCCAGCTCATCCTGGTGGTTTTGTTCATCTAGCCCCTAGATTTTCCACTTTACTTTGTTTTCTTTTTCTTTATTTTCCCTTCATTTTACTTTCTTGAGCCTTAATAACAAGTCATGGAGTTTATTTCAAGCGAGTGATGTAGTGTGAGTGCCTTATTTCCTCACCCATGTGCTCAACCCTGTGGCCTGGCAAGTAGAAGTGGACTTAGGACAATAGGTCAGGATTTTGCAATTGGGTGTCTGGGAAATGTTGATGGATGAATGATGAGAACAGCAGTGACTCGCCCTGGCCTTGGTGGGGGCACCCTGGCTGGCGCCTCACCTGGCTACCATCCTCAGTGAGTATTAGAAGACCTCTGGGCTTCGTCAAGTCCTGGCAGAGCCCTCCCCCCCACCTCGCCCCACCTCTGGACCTGGCTATCATCACCCTCACTGGGCTTGGCATGTGGCTAAGTCAGCCATCCTGTCTGCCTGCCCTTCCCAGCCTCCCTCCCGCAGCCGCTTGGCACTCACTGTGGGGGCTCAGTAAATATTGGTCAGTGAGCAGCAGGCTGCTGGCTCTAATTTTATTCCCTGCTTCTGGGACACACACGCACATATACACACACGCACACACGCACGCGCTGGCTCTAATTTTATTCCCTGCTTCTGGGTCATACACAAACACACACACACATATCCCTCCCCCCCAAACTCTTCATCTTCCAGCAACTGTGAGGTTTCATGGGGAGAATAAGTCGGCTGCATCTCCAGCAGCTCTCCTGAACTGTCTGTGGAAATCTCCTACCCTGGGTGGCCATAGGCTGAGCCAAAGCTTGAAAAGCTTGAGGCTAAGGCTCTGGGTGTGGGAGCTGGGGAAGAGAACACCTCCTTTTAGGGTATGTTGGCGAGCAGTGAGGCAGGAGGGCTGAAGGAGGTAAGGAGGTGGTCTGCTTTTTTTCCTGGCCTTTGAGAACCAGATTTCTAAATGTGCTTGAGCTTCCAGCTGGGCAGGAAAAAGGAGGACCTCTTGGATGGTGTTCATGTTCATGTGGTGTTCATGGGGACCCCAAAGACAAGGTTGTTTTTCTCAAAACTCTTTGAACCCCAGAGTGCCTATAAGGGGATATTTATTTGAACACTGAGCTGCAAGACTCTTGGTTTTCTAACTGCACCTTCTGGGACTTGCACAAATGACAGTATGTTGTTTGTTTGACCATGAATACTAAGAGTGTGCTGTAGACCACTTGGCCATTTTGGGGCTAATTAATGCTTTTCTGGGTTCTAGGTTTTGTGCTGTATTAACTCCTTGGTTATGAAAATAATCACCTGTTTGCATATATTACTGTTTAGTCAGTGGCTTCCTTTGCTGTGCAGAGGAAGAATTTATTTTTTTATTTTTTGAGACTAGGTCTCGCTATTTTTGCCCGTGGAACCACAGGCTCATGCTGCCTGGGGTACCATAGACTAAATCAATTTCCAGCCTCAGCTTCCCAGGTAGCTAGGATCACAGGCGTGCACCACCACACCGAGCTATTTTTTTGGGACTAGGTCTTGCTGTGTTGCCCCAAGTGGGACTCGAACCACTATCCCCAGCCCCAGCCACTTGCATAGGCTGAAGCTTACAGGCACGTGCCACCGTGCCCAGCTGGAATTTATTTCTTAGAGTCTTATGTCCATAACCCCACCACCCACTGGGACCATCAGTGAGTTGAAATAGGGAAAAAAAAGAAACATAACAAATCTTGCTGCTCAGAGATTGTCATCACCAACATATTCAGTGTCTTTATTTCAGGTAACCTAGGCATACTCACAAATAAGCAGCTATAGAGAACTAGATCTAAATACTCCTATGAAAGATTATCAAAATTTCCCTGAATTTAGCAGAAGAAAAAGAAACAGCAGAAAATTAAAGCAATGACTAAGCTTTACAGAAATGTATTTCTTTAGACTAGAAAAATGAGGTGAGCATTTTCACATTTTTTTCCCTGTCTCCTTTCTGCTTGTCTCTTGATTATTATTGTTATTATTATTATTTTTTTTTTTTTGAGACTAGGTCCGTTATTTTTGCCCATGGAACCGCAGGCTCACGTTGCCCAGGGTACCACAGACTCAAGCAATCCCCAGCTTCAGGTTCCCAGGTAGCTGGGATTACAGGTGCGTGCCACCACGCCCAGTTGTATTTTTCTGGATCTAAGTCTTGCTACATGCCCCCGGCGCGATCCCTGCCCCGGCTGCGGCTTCCTAGGCTGCCGCTTACAGGCATGTACCACCATGCCTGGCCCTGCTCTGTTATTATTTCTCTGTTAATTAGCTGTATCTTGTTATATCCTTTTCTCCCTAGGAGACTATGTTCTCTCATGCCCTTAAGAATTTCTTGTCTTTACCAAGTTTGTAAGATACCTTGACTGGGAATAATATTTACTTTCTCTAAGAGTTATACCAACATTCATGTCTTTTGCATTTTCTTCTGACACTGAGAGTTGCTAAGGGGACAGTGACATTATTTGCTACTTTGAAGAAGTTTTAACATGTTTCACTATTCTTTTCACAAATATTTTTATAGTAAAATTTTTTGGGGAGAAAGTTTCTATTGCATGCCTGTAAACGTTTTAAGTCCAGTAGCTGAACTAGACAATGTCTCAGCATTGAGCATGCTTTTTCAGGTTATGGAATAGTATGTAGTATTTCAGTTTTCAGATTGTTTTCTTTCATTCCACGGAAATAGTGTATTATTATATCTGTGAACTTACCTTGAATTCCATCCTGAGTCTCTGCCTCAGGAACACCAGTTATTCTTATGTTGGTGTCTTGTCTTCTCACTTTTTACTTTAATTTGTTTTCTCCATCTGTGTTCTTGTACTTTCCTAAAACCCCACGTTGTCATTGTTTTTATTTTAAAGTACTGGCAGAATCTTGTCTTTTCCTTTTCGGCTTATTCTTCAGTGGTGTGGTTTTATTCTTCCTTAGTAAGCCTCTGCCATCCCACTTTGAGCCTCATCTTTGAAAACTGATTTTACTGAGTTATTTTTCTTTATCCCTTATGATGACCTAGTAAGTTATTCTACAGTGTGGAGCAGTTGTGAAGGATTGCTTTCTCCACAGCCCCTTTTACTTTTAGTTGACACTTGGCATGGCTGGCCTGCTCTGTGTAACCCTTGTTTGTGCTAGTGCTGTTCTGCTTGAGTAGTTGGCTCTAAAATAAGAGGGTGACTTTCTTCCTACTTTGTGAGGTTGACTTGGCCCCACCCCAAGTGCAGCAGTGTTGAGGGCTGGTTGTTGGTGACTCCTCCCTGATCCTGAATGAAGGATGAGTATGGATGAGAGGTGGGGAGAAGGATCTGTCCTATGACCTGTGGTGTGGTGGTCTGTATGCTGGGTGGGGGTGGCGGATGTGGAGGCTTTAGCCCCCTGGGAGGGGAGGAATACTTCCAGATTGGGAACTTCTTTAGTGCGTGTGTGTCCTTGGGACAGTTGTCCAGTTCTGTTTCCACTTGTTTGTTTTCCCAGCAGCTTTGCCCACTGCTCCTCAAATGAAGAGGAAAAGAATCAGGCCAGCTTGTCTCGCTCCAGATTCCAGGAATTCACTGAGAATTCTGCTTCCATCCTGACCAGGCCTGGGGCCTGAGCTCCTGCTTTCTTTGCTTCTTTGATTTTGAAATTATTTTATCAGATTGTACCTGTTTCTTTGTTTGATGGATTTTTTTTTTTTTTTTTTTTTTGAGACTAGGTCTTGCTATTTTTGCCTGTGGAACTGCAGGCTCATCTTGCCCGGGGTACCACAGACTCAAGCAATTCCCAGCCTCAGCTTCCCAGGTAGCTGGGATTACAGGCATGTGCCACCACGCCCAGCTATATTCCTATATATTTTTGGAACTAGGTCTCGCTATGTGCCCCCGGTGGGACTTGAACCGCGATCCTGGGCCCTGGCTGCGCTTCCTAGGCTGCCACAGCTTCCTAGGCTTACAGGCATGCGCCACCATGCCCGGCCTGTTTGATGGCTTTTGGTGAAATATTTTCTCTTTCACGTTTTTCCCCTTTAAATATCAGGGAAAGGAAAATTTTGATGTCTTTTCTGTTTTCCCCCTTAACTCAGAAATCTTTATTTTTCTTACTACTCATGAAATTGGGCTTCTTTTCTGCTTCAAACCAAGGGAGCAGAGCTGCAAGTTACTTGGTGTCTCTGCACTGGGCAGCTCACACCATGTCCGCCAGTCTGTCTGCCTTCACAGCCAGCACTTCCCTTCTTGCCAGCACAACGCCAAGGACTGGTGCTAGAGGCTGGATTTTGATTCCTCAAAACCTCCACTGCAGGCCTGGCTTGGCCTTTGGTCTGCAAGTTTCAGGATTTTAAAAATATCTTTCCTGATAGAGGCTCCCCCAGAACATCTGCGTTTGCTCAGCACTCAGCCTTTAGTTGTGGCATGGACAGGAGAGGCATCTTTCTAGATTGACAGCTCACACCCTTAAATGGGATGGGGATGGAAAACTGGAGAAAAACCAGTCCATCTGAAGATCTTTTGCAGAAATGAGCTGTTGAGCAAGAAAGGACCCCAAGCGTGGCCTTATAGTAGTTAGTGGGGTCTCTAGAGAGTCCTGGAGGTGATGGAACCTACTCTTCCCTCAAAGATCCTCTGTGAGTGTCTCCAAAAAACATAAGAGAACTAGACATCTCTGTTTACATCATTTGAATTCCAAGGGAGAGACGACAGCTGAGGGCAACACTGAAGTGAGTCTTTAAGGCCCATTTGTAGGGGGGACCAGGAGATCTAGGTCCATGTTTCCTATTGCTGTAGCTTCGCCTGCTACATCCTTATCCCTCCAACCCTGTTGGTCATTCTTTGGTGTAAAGTAACATTTCTCACTTGTAAGAAAAAAACAAAGTGCTTTGGAAAATCCCTTGTTGCTAACTGCTTGCCCTCAGCCTGCAGCTCAAGACCCAGCTGAAGAGTTGGAGCCTTAAAACTCATGTGTTCTTGCTCAGCCCCCACTTTGAGGGGCACAGAAGCAGCATAGCTAGAGAGAATCCCAGACACACCTCTCTCCCATTTCCTGTGGCCTACCAGTTGGCCATGGAAGCAATTTGTCTCTGGAGCATCGTTCACTCTTTCATTTTCCAGAGGAGTAGGTGAGGATTTGGGGACCTGGTGGTCAGGAAAGGGTGTAGGCTTGGAGACCGTGCAGCTCCCAGGCCCTTGATTTCTGCTGGATGTCTGGTCTCTGTGCCCAGCATCTCGGGAAGGCACTGATTCACCAAAGAGAAGGAGATGCTCCTCTGAGAGGCGAAGTGGGCACGGAGAAGATGCAGCACGGTAAAAATAACCATAAATTGTCCACGGTACAGAAGCACCACTTTTAGGATGAGACTTCTGGACCAGGTGATGGGGTCAAGGGGAAGGTAGGGTTCAGTTTAGGAGCTTTTTAAGGTGGTAAGGGAACTGCTGGAGGGTCCAAGAGCCAGCTCTTTTGCTGACTTTCTCATAGGCCTTTCATTTCCCTCTGGGAGGCCTGCGTCTGGCACCCTGCAGACAGACCTAAGACTCTGAAATAACTGACTTCTTTGCACCTGAGCCAAGTGAACAGTGGGATGGAAAGACTCCAGCTTCTCTTCCGTGGGAGAGTCTGGTCTCTTCTGAACCTAATGCACACTGAGCCTTTGTCTCTCTCCAGATTATTCATGCCCTGCTTTTCTCATGACTCATGGAGGAGAGGAGACCCTTGAGGCAGCTGGCTCTACTCACTGGGAGGACTGGTGTGGACGTGGGGACCCCTGCCCATCCTCTCCATCCACGTGTACTAAGACCTGTATATGGGTCTTCCTCTTGTCTTTCTGGCAGAGTCACTTCCTAAGAAATGACTGTAGATAGGAAAAAAAAAGTTGATGCCTTGCAAAAAAAAGACTGACCCAAAGTGAAACGACCAGAAAGAAGAAGTGAGGGTAAGGTGAGGTTGCAGAGAAAGGAACCTTATGCATTGATGGTGGGAATGTGGACTGGTCCAGTCCTTTGTGGAAACAGAATGGGGATTTCCAAAATGTTAAAAGTAGATCGACTATATGATCTAGTGATGCCAGTTTCCTAGGTAGCTACTTGAAGAGTGCAGAAGCACTAAGTTGAAGGGATATGTGCACACCTGCATTGCAGCACTTTACAAGTGAATTTAAAAATGTGGTCTTTTCACAAAGATGCCCCTTTAAAGGCCAAGGCAGCAGTGCTAAAAAACACACCCACAGCCATGCATGCATTGCCCATGGTTTGATGACCCCAGATATGCCACCTTCAGGAGAAACAAACTTGACTGTGTCATCAGGTTTCCGGACCACGAGTGAGCCATGGTGAAGGTACAAGACAGCACAATTCCTCCCCCCACCCCACTTCCAGAATTGCATCCTTTTTTCCTGGGTGCAGACTTACATGCCTGGACAGCAACAGACAAAGCTGCTTGGATCTCCAGGAGTAGTTGAGGCAGATAGTCAGGCCAAGCATGTCAAGAACTTGTTGTAGGGCAAATACATGTTGCGCTTCTCCAGGATTCCTCCTAGTGTTTATTATGTGTTGCTAGTTCTGTGCCTTACAGTTCTGATATCTTGGTGTAGTAGTCCGATTCCTAGCCAATGGCAGTGGAGGCATTCCCTGCTGGGGACAGACTCCCCAGGTGGTTGGTCCAGCCCCTCTCCTCTCTCTGTTAACAGTAAGACCACACATTTAATGTGTCAAGGTCAACACCTTGATCAGAGCTGGTGGAGAGAAGAAGACAGATGTTCCTCTGGCTCCAGACTATGATGCTTAGAGTGTTGCCAGCAAAATTGCCATCATCTAAATTGAGTACAGCTGGCTAATTCTAAAGATAAAATTTTTTCACCACGAAAAAAGAAAAGGTGGCATATTTACATCATGGAAATATGGGGGGTTTTTTTGTTTGTTTTGGTTTTTTTTTGGGGGGGGACTAGGTCTTGCTATTTTTGTCTGTGGAACTACAGGCTCACATTGCCCGGGGTACCACAGACTCAAGCAATCCCCAGCTTCAGCTTCCCAGGTAGCTGGGATTACAGGCACGCACCACCATGCCCAGCTATTTTTTGGGACTAGGTCTCACTACGTGCCCCCAGCAGGACTCAAACTGCGATCCCTGACCCTGGCCATGGCTTCCTAGATTACCACCTACAGGCATGCACCACCATGCCCAGCCTTTTTTTTTTTTTAAGGCAGAATTTTACCATTTGCAGCTTGGATAGAACGGGGGGGGGGGGATTGATTGTGCTAGGTAGAAATAAGTCAGGGAGAAAGGCAACTGGATGATTTCACTGGTGGGATATAAAAGAAACAAAAGAACAAATGAAGTTCAACCAAAACAGAACCTAGAGATCTGACTAGAACTGAGACAACCAGAATGGGAGGGTAGAGATGAGGTAGTCCAGAGGGGAGAGGCTCAGTGTATGTGGAGAATTATGGGGGCCTTGGTGTGGTGGGCATGATATGGTAACACTTCTGAAGAGGTGTTAGTCTTCTGTACCTCTAAATCATTCACAGTATTGTAAACCAATGTTAACCTTAAATTTTTTTTTTTTTTTTTTTTGAGACTAGGTTTCACTATTTTGCCCGTGGAACCACAGACTCATGTTGCCCAGGGTACCACAGACTCAAGCAATCCCCAGCCTCAGCTTCCCAGGTAGCTGGGATCACAGGCGCGCGCCACCCTGCCCAGCTATTTTTTGGCACTAGGTCTTGCTGTGTTGCCCCGAGTGGGACTCAAACCGCGATCCCTAGCCCCAACTGCTTCATAGGCTAAAAGCTTACAGGCTCAAGCCACCGTGCCCAGCTTGTTAACCTTAATTTAAAAAAAAAAAAGGAAAGAAAAAAAAAATGAAGTAGAGATTTCCCCTTTCATGTCTGCCAAAAAATCAGGCACTTGGAGTTCAAGTGTCATTAGTAACTCAAGGCCAGGACTTCTCTCTGGCCTCCTCTCCTTTGTAGACTCTCCCCAACTCCCTGAGGACTGGGTGAGTTAAGTCTTGAGTTCTGGCCTGGCTGGAGGACTCCACATGCCAAATCTCTGCACCCTGTGGGAACTGGTCCCAACTCTCTCTGAGGGCATCACCGAACTCTGAAGTATTTTGTTTCTTGGAGGTGAGGGCAGCTGTGCCGGGGGGGCGGGGGAGGAGAGGTCCTACAGGGTGGTCCCCAGTCAAGATTCCCTGTGGTGAAGCCTAGAAGACACCATTCATCCCCAGCACATTCGGGTCCTGACCTTGCCAACTGCCACAGGACTCATGCCAGGGACTGAGGGACTCCTGGTCAGTGGACAGTGACTGTTGTGCGAATGCTGACCGCTGCATGAATCCCAGTAAAGCTGCTAAAATCTCCTTGCTCATTCTACACATGAAATGTTCTTATGTGTGCTTCCTCTGAGTGTTTTTGAAGTTGCATACATTTGAGGAATTGAATGGAAGTGACTACGGTTTGTTTTATTGAAGTGATTCTGCAGAAAGAACCCCCTGCAAAGCCTGGCCTCAGAGGTGTGCCTGGGAAGGTCCCTTGCAAGGTCTTCAAGGCATCTTACTGGTTTAGGGGGGCTAATTGGGGCAGATGATAACTGGAAGAGACAGGCAGGGCTTAATGCTTGGCGAACATGGTACTGGCAGATCTGTCCTCCTTCGCCTCCCTTTTTTCCAAGTCTTTGCGGCCTTCCTCCCCCTGGCACACACCAGCACATACCTTCCATGGATGGCAATGGAGAACAACTTTCTTCACACAGTGGGTTTTGGCCTAGGATCTCACCCTACTCTTCATATTTTGACTTCTCGTTCTTGGTGCATCAATGAGAGTTGTTCTTTTCTGTCATGCTTTTACAAACCATCATTGGTGGTTTTCTTTTGCTGGTGTGTCAATCTATTTCTGTGATTCAAAATATGTTGCACGGGAAAGTATTGTTTCATGTCCCCAATTCTATTCATGCCCCCATTCTGTGGAACGTAAAGCGTAGAATATTGTTCCCCAGGCACGTTTGTGGTAGGGCACCTGTGTGATGTGGAGCTGTGGGCCTGCAGTAATTACTTCCAGGGCTGTTCAGAGTTCTAGTAGCACCTCAGTGTCTGAACTGAAATGGAGCCGAAGTGGAGGGACCCTATTAATTATAAGTCCTGTAATAGCCACGTTTTATTGCTCGCTTCCTATAATTTAGGCACTTTTTGGTGACGTGCCAAAGCTCATATCCACAGTCTTCACAATAATCTGGAGGGTGGGTATCAGTTTTATAGGTGAGTAAATTGAGGTAGGGAGAGGCCAAGTAACCAGCTTGCCTACTGTGTGAGCAGTGGTGTGGAGCAGGCGTCAGTTGGTGAGCTGTGTTGCTGAGGGTCAAGAATGTTGACTTTGGCTCAATAACTTGCCTGAGATCACACAGCTGGTAGGTGCCAGGGCCAAGGTGCAAACAAGCCTGCTCTGGTTTCCCTGTCAAGAGCAAAGGCCCATCCTGCCTCAGGCCTGGGTGCCAGGATGGGCATGCAAATAGCTACCAATGTGGGATTCCCTCCTGATATTTGTTAGTTTTTTAAATTGAATTATAACTAAAGAAAATGATTAGCAACTCTATCAGATAACTCTTAAATTCCTATACTCCACTCCTTCTCATGTCTTTGTTACATAACATTAAGTTACTGTGACTTTTTTTTTTTTTTTCATAATTGCACACAATTTCAAGCTATTGGTGTCATAACTCACCTGGCCATAGCACCTTCCTGTCTGGGCCTTTTGCTTTTGAATTGCTTTTCTTGGTGTATTTCTAGATACAGGTTTGGGATCATTTAAATATTACAGAGCATCTCATTTTTGTAGCTACCTGCAGTACCCCACACTAACCCCACTAACATTTGGTCTTACCTGCTACACCAAGCTGTTTTTTTGTTTTGTTTTTGTCACCAACCTGTTTTAATAAAGAACAAAATGGTACTGTCCATTCTTGAAATTATTTTTTTCTTTTTTACGAGCCAGAGACATCAAGTATTTTTTCATAATATAGGCAGCATGAAAAGTAAGCTTTGTCGGGCCGGGTGCGGTGGTGCACGCTGTTAATACTTGCGCTTGGAGGCTGAGGCCAGGGATCACTTGAGTCCGCGGGTTCGAAACTTCCCCAGGCGACATAGCAAGACATAGTCTCTAAAAAATAGCCGGGTGTGGTGGCATGCGGCTGTAATCCCAGCTGCCTGGGAGGCTGAGTCTAGGGGTCACCTGAGTCCATGGGTTTGGGACTTCCCCGGGCAACTTAGCAAGTCCTAGTCTCTTTTATTAAGAAAAATAAAAAAGCTTTGTCTTGGTTGATGATGGTATATATATTTTCCTGGTGTTTCCTTCCTCTTTTACTTGTAGCAGTTTTTTTTTTTTTTTTTTGGTCTGTTTTTGTTTTTTTAAGAGAATTTCAAGCATGCATAAAAGTAGAAAAGTCTGTTATTCCCATCTACCCATCTTCAGTTCAACAACTCAGTTCAAACATGTCCAGTTTTTCCAATTCATGTTCTCATGCAAATTGCACTTCCTTTGTTATTTTGAAGCAAATTTCAGCCCAGAAACCATTTGTGATCATGATGATTTCACTGTCTCTAAAAGAAAACCAAGCAGCCCCTTGGGGGGAGAGAAAAGAGTCAGCCTTGGCCCTGTCTGGCTGTGGACCATGAAGAGGGAGGGATTCTATTTAGCACCTGACTGTCCAGGGATCTCTGAGGGGAGAGTGGGAGGAGAGGTGGGTGTCTCCAGCTGTGACCTTTCTGTGTTTTGCTCCTGCAGATCTATTTTGACACCATGAAGCTGTACCTATTCTTTCCCAGCTGTCTGCTGCTGACCCTGGTCAGCATGTGGCCTGTCTCTCTTGAGGCTCAGGCTGTGCTCCCAGAGACGGCGACCATCAGTGCAGCCTCCTTCCTGCAGAACCTCATGCATCGCTATGGCAAGGGTGACAGCCTCACCCTGCAGCAGCTGAAGGCCCTGCTCATCAACCTGAATGTGGGAGTGGACCGGGATAATGTCAGCCAGCCTGTGCAGGGCCCGAGGAACCTCTCCACGGTAAGCTCCTCAGCTCTGCAGGGCCCTATCTCTGCTTGCTGAGGGTGAGGTTCAGTCCAGTTGGGTGTGGGGCTGAGCAGATCAGGTGGTAAGTCTGGGCAGGCAGTCTGAGTCTTAGCAGTGCCTCCCAGATGGGTCTTTGAAGCTCTTACTAAAGAGTCACTGGGAAGTGAGGGGTCTCAGCCCTCCTGACTTTTTCCCAGAACTGCCCTGGGACACCTGGATCTTCAGGTGAGCTGGAACTCCCAGGCTAAGAAAGCTAATGCTTGTTTAAAAATGCATCTACATCAACTTGAACAGCTAATTGGCATTATTAAGTGACTTGTGGCACTCTCTCTACCAGTGACTGGGTCCTCCCAGGATTTTGGGAATGGGCAGTTTTTAGGGCAGGAGGGTGGGACAAAGAAGTTAATAGGATTTACTTAATAAGGGTACCTTTCAAGCCAGGCATGGTGGTGCATGCCTGTAAGTGACAACCTATGGAGAGCGTCTGGGACTGGAGATTGCAGTTCGAGTTCCAGCCGGGGCAAAATAACGAGACCTAGTTCCAAAATATTAGCTGGGCATGGTGGTCCACGCCTGTAATTCCAGCTACCTGGGAAGCTAAGGCTGGGGATTGCTTGAGTCTGTGGTACCCTGAGCAACATGAGCCTGCGGTTCCACAGGCAGAAATAGCGAGACCTAATCTCAAAAAAAAAAAAGATTCTTTTCCTTTGAAGAGGCAAAGAGTCTGACCAGGCTGTAGTATTAATGGAATTTCTAGACAGATTGGCTTAAAATTCCACCCCTGGGAGTAGGTGAGCTGCTGTTAATTAGTCCTGGTGGGACTTCAAATAGGCCCTGTTTTGGGATTTTATTCCTGTTTACTTTTTTGGACCCATTTCTAATAGAGTTTACAGTTTACCAAGGCTTTTGCCTACTATCCCACATGAGCCTGGCAGTACCCCTAAGGTGCAGGTGGAATTTTGTAAGAGAAAATACTGAGGGTCCTTCCGTAAGTTCCTGGAGGGGCCAGGACCAAGACCCAGGTCTCTCGGGTCCTGGTTCTCTGTTCTTCCTTCCATATCCTCTTGCACATCATCTTGGCCAGTCAGAGTCAGGTTATTTGTAGCAGCTGAATATAAGCCAGGCAGCACCAGTCTTTATATATCTACTTTGTTTCCAGTGCTCAGTGTAGTGAGAATTATAGAGAAAAATGACTCACGTTTAGGGAATTTACTGTCAAGATGAGGAACTGAGAACAGTTATCTGATATTAAAGTGAAGTACTGAAGACAGGATTTGGAAACGAGAGAGGAAGGCCTGCAGTAGAACAGATAAGGATGCTTGCTGTGGGGTGAGGGCAGCACGGGAGTGAGGGGTACAGTCTGCAGAAATTAAGTGGCCAAGGGGAGGGTACAGGCCCACACGAGCCTGACACACCTGGCCCCAGAGAGCAACTATCCTGGTGCCACTTCAGTACCTGGGGGTCACTAGAATGCACCCTCCACTTTGTAGACCCAGAAACACACCCAGAAGGCTGGCTTTTAGAGACACATCCATATAAACTCAGACAGATTTAGGTAGAGAGGAAAATGCAGTGCTTCTGGGACAATATCTGAGGATCCTCTCAAGGGGGCTAAGAGCCCATGTCCACCAGGACTTTAAATCATTAGATTTTCCTTCTTTCCTCCCATAGCCAGCTTGTTCTCTAGATGGGAGATGGTGCTGCGTAATCAAGAGAGGCTGATGCTCCTGGGAGGTGCCAGTGCTCAAGGTCTCTGGAAGAGGGTCTAGAATCTGCTTTTTAACGTCCCAGCTTCCAGGGGAATTGTGATGTTCAGCCAGACAGTGTCTTCATAAAGCTCTGTCTTCAGCTATACAAAAAGAATCCTGTTTTCCAGAAGCCACACCCTAATCGCTGATTAGAATTCACTTGTTTCCAGAACCCTCAGAGGGGGGTATGCAGCATATGGCTTGTGACTTTGGCTGGGTGACTGATTTTGAGATGGCACCTATTTTTCAAGTTTAGAAAAATGACCTTGCGCTCACCCCAAGAGATTTAGTCTGCAAATCCTCCCAAATCTGGGCATTTCTATCTCCTTGCTCTCTATTTTCCTTGGGAAGGAGTGTGTTGCTGCTGAGGCACAAGGCGTACCTGGGTTCTGAGGCTCTTTGCCCCTCCCACTTTGTTTCAGTGCTTTAGTTCTGGAGACCTCTTCACTGCCCACAACTTCAGTGACCAGTCGAGGATCGGAAGGAGTGAGTTCCAGGAATTCTGCCCCACCATCCTCCAGCAGCTAGAGTCCCGGGCCTGCTCCTCTGAGAACCAGAAGAATGAAGAGAATGAGCAGACAGAGGAGGGGAAGCCGAGCGCAGTGGAAGGTGAGTCCAGCTTCCAGCTCATCCTCCTGTGGAAGGCCGACGGCCACCGCTCACCACCATAGCCTATGCAGCCGTGTGCAGGTCATGTGGTGTGGTGCCTCTCTTTGGACCAGTCTGCGAACACTCTCTGTAATTGCCTTGGCTTTTGGGCTTTTATTGATCCACAAATGGAGCCCCACATTGTTCTTTTTTAGTATCTCATGCAAAGCCTCACCAAGTCTGCCCTTCCCACTTCTCCCCTCTGCCGGGCACCTCTGCTTGAGCCACTGTGGACTCACCGTGGTCAGCCAGTGTCCTTGATTCCCTGGGCCAAGAGCATTTGCCCTGTTCAAATCATGGAGTGCAGGGCATGCTCCCAGCCCCGGCCACCTGCACAGGTTGTCCCCCCAGGTGCCATTCCCAGGTGCCATTATTAACGCTCGTATTCTTTAATCCTCCACATCTTTCTCTGCATCTGAAAGGTAAGCTGTTTTCATTCAGCAACTTTGCTGTACTTTTTAAGCTTTTTTTCCCCAGCAGCCAGCAAGGAGTGAATTCAACCCATGTTTCTTGCCGGGTTGGTGGGTTTCTGCCCTGCTCACAGGCCAGTCTGCAGGGCCCTCCCCGACCAGCCTGAGCACCCCGCCCTCAGTAACAGAGGCCCCCATCTGTTTTTGTTCCTCCACAGTGTGGGGCTTTGGTTTCCTCAGTGTCTCACTGATCAACCTGGCCTCTCTTCTGGGAGTCCTCGTCCTGCCGTGCACGGAGAAAGCGTTTTTCAGCCGTGTGCTCACTTACTTCATCGCCCTGTCCATTGGAACGCTGCTCTCTAACGCACTCTTCCAGCTCATCCCAGAGGTGCAGTAGAACAGATACATGCGCGGCCTCTTTCCCTGGGTGTCCGCAGCTAACGCCCACCCCTGGCAACTGCCACCTGAGAAATTAGCTTCTCTGTCATCTCAAGGGACCTGACTCTGGATCTCAAAGGCCTTTTCTCACTCTGGGCACCAGGTTGGCCTCTGGCCTCTTGGGGTAAGGTCAGATGCAAGGCTCTTAGCGATTGCTCTCCCTGCTGTGAGTCCCTCAGCCCCTCCCCTCAGCTGGCACCTTTCCTAGGCCGCATCTGCCGGGGCTGTTGTGGTGTCTGGGACCCTCTCTTGAGCAGAGGCACCGCGTTTTAGAATGACCCACACCTGTAGCATAAAGAATCCACAGTCACCAGAGACTATTAAACAAAAACAGAATTAGAATTACTGAAAAAGGAGGGCGTTCATTCCTTCATGCCTTGCACTTTGACTTTGTCCTGATAGGTCTGGCATCCTGGTGCCCTTGACTGTTATGAAATGTGTGATTCTGGTTTTTTAATTGTGAGGACCAAGGAGCTGAGAAAAAAAACCAAAAACCAAAAAACACACATAAAAAATAGGACCCAAGTTGGTGGCTTGTCCGCCCAGTCAGTGTGGGCAGGACCGATGCAGGCAGTCTGGGCCGCCCACCTTCGGGAATGGAGGCCGCCTTGGGTGGAGACCGTGTGGGCGACTCCCTGTCAAAGATTCCCTCCAGAAAAGATGCCAGAGGGAGTACCCATGCCTTGCCAGCTTCTTCATAGTCAGAAAGCAAATCTGGTCCCTGCAACATGTTTCAGAATCCACATGGTGGATCCACATGTGAGCCTGACACTTCTCTGGAGAAGGCTCACCTTGGGCATCTTTTTTTCAGCTCCAGAAATTTAATTTGTTAATTTTGTAAAGATTTGGGATGAAATGCCTTGAAGCCTGTGAAATGGAAATACAATAATTATACCCTCTGCCCCTGTGACACACAGGGCAGGGCCTCATCCTGGCTCAGTTTTGTCCTGGCCAGAGTGTGTAACACTAGAAAATGGAGGAGGTGGTTTTTGTGACCAGTGATCTTGGAACTCTGTTCCCTCTGCTAGAGCCCTCTCAGTGCAAATAGAGCAAACGAAACCTTAAAAAAAAAATCCCCAGAAGTAAAGAAACTGAATTTCCATCGTCACAAGTCTGTTGTTTTCCACCCCACCTCCCCACACTTGTGACTATTGTATCTTACACACAAAGCCAACAGCCACCAGGTCCAACTGTCGTGTGTGCCTGGCAGTGCCAAGCAGATGTGCAAAGTAGACACGGTGTCAAGTGATGCCCTGTTTGTTCCTGGTCAGAGCCCAAAGTCTACCACAGGTGGCCTCTGGAGAGGCCAGTGCTTGCCATGGAGGTGTGACAGTGTGGCACCCTGCCCTGCCAGTCACACCAATGGGCAGACACAGCCGCCTCTTTTGGGGCACCGAAGAAGGGGAACAGGGTTCCAAGGCCACCTCAAACCCCTCATTTTTCTCAAATGTGATTGAAGGAAATTTCATCAGACTTGAATCACTAACAAATTCTCTATTTCTCTCTCCCTCCCTACTGTCTCTCTGATTTTTCTTTTTTGTTTCCTTTGTTAATCTCCACCAAAACCTCCCTTGTTGCTTCCGCATCCTCTCCACCTTCTCCCATCTACGTGGTGGTGGCCGTGCACCGCGGCCTTGGCGGCCCTTCTCACTGTCCCGGGTGGGGCTGGCTCTCCCCGACGGCAGTGTGGGGATACGGTCTCCTCTGTGTGACTGTCATCTCCCTCTGCTCCCTCATGGGGGCCAGCGTGGTGCCCTTCATGAAGAAGACTTTTTACAAGAGGCTGCTGCTCTACTTCATAGCTCTGGCGATTGGAACACTCTACTCCAATGCCCTCTTCCAGCTCATCCCCGAGGTATGGCGAGCCAGGCTTTCACACAGGAGCACGCTGCCTCCTGGGGGGACAGCGGGACACAGTGGGAGGACCCTCCATGTGGAAGGAAGGCATAGAAAGGAGGTCCTTTCCTTTTGGAAAATGAAGCTAAGTCTTTGGCCTGAGCCAGGAAGGTAGCGTTAGGGTTGAACACTGGAGTTTAGGCCCCAGCTCCACCATTGACAAGTGTATGGCCTTAGGCAATTCTGATATCTCCTGTGTGAAATGGAGAAAATAATATGGCTGACCTCATGATGATGCTGTGATCTGCCCTGCAACCTTGAGTGAAAGGATGTAGTGTTTGTAGCTCCCACTCTGTGCTCCAGGCACAGAGTAACATAGAACACGTCAACTGGCTCCTCAGGGCTCCATATGAGAAGATGGGCCCTCCTCAGCAGGGCATTCCAGGACAAAGGCACGATCCGAATAAGAGTCTAATTTCTCATGTGTTGACAGCGCCTTTGCCCTTTGCCTAGGCTAAGAGGAAGTCCTCTGCTCAGTCCTGGGGAGGGTTGGCAGTGAGCCTTGGAGAAGCTGCGTCTGGTTCGCTGTCAACTCAGCAGGCGCTGCAGGATGGGTGGCCGGACAGATGGGCCCAGACGTGGCCACAGCTGCGGGAGGCCAGGGAGCTACCTCAAGCAGTGCTCTGTACCTCTCCTGGCTTCTTGTGTAGCACTGTTAGCTGCCATTTTCCCTTCACTTTTCACTAAGATTTAACTCTTGGAAAGCTGGCCTGGTGTCCTTTGTACTTTAGAATTTGGCTTTCTGTCTCCGAAAACTATGAGCAGGAGGTAGAGATTGCGTTTTACCCCTTGATCACAGAAAGAAGAAACACCTTTTAAGAGTTCCCAGTATGTTATCACTTCCATCTTTGGCCTGTTTCTGTCTGAAAACCAAACTGCAGGTCAAGAGCACTTGCCCAAGTCTCCCCACCCCCCAATCAGGAGCATCACTGAGATGGAATGCTCCTTATTCCTGCTCGCACCCTTGCTCCAATGAGTTCTTTTTTCCTTCGTTTTCGCCCCGTGATGAGTCAAGTTGTCAGAAAAGAGTCCAAAACCCCAAAGACTGACACATGCAGGAACACAGTCTGCTCACTTGGCTTTGTGGTCAGCGGGAGGGCTGTGGTCAGGAAGATGCCACAATCCTTACTGGGGAATGGATTTCCTATTTTAGAAAGCGTAATTGCACCACTCCCTCTGCTTAGAGTCAGATCACCCAAGGACACTAGATGACAGCGAAAATACAGTGTCTTAAATATGGAATTTACCACCAGCAGAGCCTGCCCCTGTAGAAAGCAAAACAAGATAAATAAAGACCAAGTCTTTATTCAAAGCAGAAAAGCAGATACAGGACTGTTCTCCCTGAAGAAAATCTGTCTCATGCATCAGAAAATAAGCTATAGAGAAAGCCTCACAGCTCTTGTGCTGTGACCCTACGGACACTTCTAGGTGGGCTCTGGCTGGGAACGGGGTGAGTAAGTGGCCTGGACCTCGGGGTGTCTCCTGAGGGAATCAGGGAAGTGGCTGAGAGATGAGAGAGGGCACCCGTGGACATTTTTTGTTTTCTTTAAACTCATTTTGTTTTCCTGGGTCCACAGGCTTTTGGCTTCAACCCTCTGGAAAATTATTATGTCTCCAAGTCTGCAGTGGTGTTTGGGGGCTTTTATCTTTTCTTTTTCACAGAGAAGATCTTGAAGATGCTTCTTAAGCAGAAAAATGAGGTGAGGCCCAGAAGTAGGCAGAGGAAATGCTGACAGGGAAAGCATCATCTCGAAACATGTCTGCACTTTGGTGGTGGTGCTACCTCAGCGCCATGCAGAGGCCCAACCTGGCCTCCTCCACGGATTACAGCCCACAGGTTTCAAGGGTGGAGATCCACCCCATGTCACCTCACGAGGACTTTATTAGTAGGGCGTGAGGGTGGTGAGAAACCAGATCTGGCCTTCATTGAGGCAGTATTTTATCCCCATTGGTATTTTCTGGGTTATTTCCACCTTATATCCCCTTAAACCCCTTTGCCTTTAGGGGCTGGACTTGGGGTGGAACATGGCTGCAAAGAAATAGGACTGTTTTGTTGTAAAATTCTCCTAAAAAGCTCTTTGGTGTCTGGTATGTAGCCACCCCTCAAGAGTTGCTAAATTGAAATTAGCGATTGCAAAGGAGAAGGAATAAATGATAACCTATCCTCCGCTGTAGCCTGATTTTACCCTGACTCAGCTTTCGAGAACAGCTTTCTCTGAGTTTCTTGCGTGCTGCCCACTTGTGTCTTCTCTGGTGGTGGTAATGTGGTCTCCGCAGTACTTAGAGAACTTGCTCAGAGTGGGTGCTCAGTGGGTGGTTTCAGTGAATGTTACACTGACACCCTCCTCCTCCCACCCCCACCCCTGTGTCCTCTCCAGCGTCATCACGGACACAGCCATTATGCATCTGAGACACTTCCTTCCAAGAAGGACCAGGAAGAGGGGGTGACAGAAAAACTTCAGAATGGGGATCTAGACCACATGATTCCTCAGCACTGCAGCGGCGAGCCAGACGGCAAGGTTCCCGCAGTGGATGAGAAGGTCATTGTAGGTTCACTCTCTGTCCAGGTCAGTGGATCCTCCACTTCTTAGTGAGCACCTTTAAACAGTAATGGCCCTGATGGCTCAGGCCTTCCTGGAAGGTCACGGGTCCACCTTCTAACCTGGGGGCCATGGACCCGGCCTTTCTCGTAGGATCTACAGGCTTCCCAGAGCGCCTGTTACTGGCTGAAGGGCGTCCGCTATTCTGATATCGGCACTTTGGCCTGGATGATCACCCTCAGTGATGGTCTCCACAACTTCATCGACGGCCTGGCCATCGGGGCCTCCTTCACCGTGTCTGTTTTTCAAGGCATCAGCACCTCAGTTGCCATACTCTGTGAGGAATTCCCACATGAGCTCGGTAAGCGTGTACCTCTGGCCCCACCATGCCCTTCACATGGCTGCTTCCTGGCTACCCCGTGCCCTGCTTCTGAATGCTGTTGTAATCAATCAGCACATGCTAGGGAGTATTTTAAATACTCCATGCAGATCCTCTCTGGGGACCCATCAACCTTCTGAACACTTGTGTGCATGTTGGAGTTCCAGGTGGGAGAAGTGAACGGGTCAAGGGCCAGGAGGGCCCTAGACTCATCGAGAGGCAAGGCAAAGCCTGGACTTGAGAGGTCACAAGCTAGCTTTGTTGTTGTTTACTTGGCTTCTCTTAATCTCTTTATGTTTCCTAAACACACTATTTGTTGTCCTTCATGGAGAAGCAACTTCCTTTTATTTCACCATCAATCAAGAGAAAGGAAGCCATGGCTAGTTGATCACCTGTTTTGAAAACATGGAGCCTCTGGGTGAGAAGTCGTTGCCCACGCTTAGATAGGAAAGTGGCTCTGTACATGGGCATGGGCTGCCTTGCTCAGGTTGTTGTCATCTCGAGTCTGGGATGACCTGCTTATTTCCTGGGCTTTTCCCCCTCGCCCTGGCAGCCTGTCTTCACTCAGGCCCTGTTCTCTCCCTGCAGGAGACTTTGTCATTCTGCTCAATGCTGGCATGACCATCCAGCAGGCCCTCTTCTTCAACTTCCTTTCTGCCTGCTGCTGCTATGTGGGCCTGGCCTTCGGTATCCTGGCTGGCAGCCACTTCTCTGCCAACTGGATCTTTGCGCTGGCTGGAGGGATGTTCTTGTATATTGCTCTGGCTGATATGGTGAGTCTGCTGTGGTGGATGGCACAGAGGCGAAATGCTACTGGGTTATTAAACATCAGGGAGTTCAGCGACAAGGACAGAATTTGTTCGGTTTTTGTTTGTGTGTTTTTGTGGTTTTTTTTTTGTTTTGTTTTGTTTTTGTGTTTTTTTTTTTTGAGACTAAGTCTCGCTGTTTTTGCCCATGGAACCACAGGCTCACGTTGCCCGGGGTACCACAGATTCAAGCAATCCCCAGCCTCAGCTTCCCAGGTAGCTGGGATTACAGGCACATGCAACTGTGCCCAGTTATTTTTTTGGAACTAGGTCTCGCTGTGTTGCCCCGAGCAGGACTCGGACTGCGATCCCTAGTCCCAGCAGCTTCATAGGCTGAAGCTTACAGGCACGAGCCACCATGCCCAGCTCGTTAGTTTGTTTTTAATAACAGCTTAATTGATGAATGATCCGTGAGATTCCCGTTTCAGGTGTACTTCAAA
Source organism: Uropsilus gracilis (assembly GCA_004024945.1). NCBI lineage: Eukaryota > Metazoa > Chordata > Mammalia > Eulipotyphla > Talpidae > Uropsilus > Uropsilus gracilis. The sequence goes on from PVHY01003886.1 coordinate 71,189, forward strand.
AGTACTGACTTAGATTTTAAAGACAGGAAAGTCTGTAAATGAAGCTCAACTCAGGGTCCTTACTTACATATCATAGAATGTATTTATGGATCAGTAAAAAGAAGGAAGGAGGGGAGGGAAAGAAGGGAAGAACACTGCCTTTTTCCCTGAAACACCACCATTTTATTTTGGTCTTTTGTGGGTTGTGGTTGGTTTGTTTGTTTGTTTTTAAATTACATTTTAAATCGGTAACTTATAATCACATTGAAAATACAATTTTATATTGTTTAATTTTTTCCCCTGATAAATCATGGGCACTTTTCCTGTTGCATAGAAAGTACCCTTTCCAGGGGATGGTATTTGGCAAAAAGGATATACCTTCTGCAGAACTGAAATTCCTGACTCAGAAGGAAAGCTTTGAGTATGAGGTTTGTAATGTGTATTGCCAGATTTCCTTCTGAAAGGGCTTAACCTTGATGCATCACTTGCAGTGTCAAAAAGTACATGGACCTGTGGCATCCGGTCTGACCATCTAGTTCAGTATAACCATTTTGCTATAACCACATCGTTTTGAATTTGCCAGTGAGCTACCTGACTTGTTACAGCTTTTGCATAGCTAACAAGGTTGATCTTCCTCATGTTCAAAGAACACACGATGTGTTCTTTGTCACAGTGGCCTGTTACTTTCCCATAACCTCTGAAAATAGATATTTGGAGAGATGACAGCCATGCTGAGCCCCACCACTCAGCCTCACTCTGTGGGTGCACTGTAGAATCTCATTGGGGGCCCTCTCCAGGTTTGACTTGAATGAGAAGATCTCTTCTCTGGCCCTGACACAGCACTCATTTTCCCAAAGAGGTGACAACATTTTGGTACTAAAAAGAACTTTTCAAGTGTTTTTGAAGTCCACCATGAAAAGTTTATTTTTATCAAAGTGACTATTTTTAACGGGACTATTCACATAGTTAGAATTCAGTGGTGGTAAAATAGTGGTGACTGCATTGGAGAAAGAGTGTTATATTCAGGTTCTAGAGGCTATTGTTCCTTTCCTTTGTAAACCAATTATACCTAATAGATCACTTGTATTTTTACACAGTAAATATGTTCTATTATAAAGATTATCAACAATTGTCGATTTATTAGTATATGCTACATGCTGTTTATTGTTAGGAATATTAGTACAATTGTACTGCAGTACTGCAGTTATTAGATGTACTCATAGCTCACTTGATGGTCCTGAATTTGGAAGGCTGGGAAAGGAACTAATAACTCGCTTGTTTTTTCTTCTTTCTCAGTTCCCTGAAATGAATGAGGTCTCTCAAGAGGACGAAAGGAAGGGCAGCGTCTTGGTGCCCTTTATCATCCAGAACCTGGGCCTCTTGACTGGTTTCACCATCATGCTTGTGCTCACTATGTATTCAGGGCAGATCCAGATTGGGTAGGGCCCCTGACTGCCCTGGCTCTGGCCCTGGCCCGAGGACTTGGCATCCACAGAGCCCCTCGGAAGAGGCAGTTCTGTTCAAAACTGTGACATGGACTGTATTCCTGCATTCAAATGTCAGCTGTTTTTAAAATGCTTTGTCCTAGGAATAAGCTGCCCTGGTAACCAGCCTCTAGGTCGACCTCTCCCCCTCTCCGTTCCCTCTTTCTCAGAGTAACCTGGGAGCCCAATGCCGCTTGGACGACCGGCCTGTTTTCTCTGGCTACCCTGACCTTTCTCCTCTGTGCAGGGAGATTTTGAATCCTTTGCCCTGTTGTGCAAAACCACAGCCAGTGGTCATAATTCAGTTAGAATTACCAGGTGGTGAATATAGTTTGGGGCCTGTGACTCTCACCATGCCCCCTGGGCCTCGAGGTGACCAGCTTTGTAATGGGTCCACCCATTTTTTCAAAGTTGATTCAGTTGCCTGTTCTCTCAGAGAACTGGAACATATATGTTCCAGGAGAGACAGGTTCCGTCCTGAGGGTGGATGTGGAGGCCACGCGTTAGTCCTGTCCCTGTGGTGACTGGGAACGCAATGTGCCGACTTCACAGCTGCATGGCGGTCACAGTCCTCCAAGTGAGCTGGCAGGTTGCCTCAGGTTGCCTGGGTCTCTGCAGATTAGCACTGGCAGAAATGGGGAGGGGAGACCTGTGAGCCATCAGTTTTGCCGTGATTTCCATGGGGATCTTACAAGAGACTTTCTGCCGCTTCCCCTAGAAGCACACAGGCACATTCCCAAGACCGGTCGGGCCGGGTGCTGCGGCTCAGCCCATCCACCGCAGCGTGGTGAGTTGATTTGTAGAATCTGAGAGCAGCGCCTACTCCTCTAGACCAGGAAGGTCAGGAATGAAATCACTGCAGACAAAATGTAGGGTCTGTTCATTCCACAAGTGCAGGAGCTGGTGGAGCGCACTGCCACACCGAGGTTGCTCTAGGTTGGTCACCCCTTGCAAGAAAGGGCAGACTCTGCCCTGAGCGGAAAGTTGGCCACTCTGACCCTCTCCAAGAAACAGATGGCTAGACTTCTTTGTGTGACTGTAGACCAGCCTCAGGCACTGTGGGGCCCTCTCCTCGGGATGCCACCCTCAAGGGGAGCTGATCTCCAGGTTCACTAGGTGAATTGATTTTATTATTATCATATTGATAATGTGAGTTTCTTTAGCCACTTTGGGGAGCCAGCCTCTCCAGAAGCCTTTCTTAGTGGTGCCCACAGTTGCAGCCTGGGGGCTGTGTTTGCTCACTGATGTGCTGCGTGACTGAGCGCTGGCTCATTGCCGACATCGGCACGTTTTTCTGTTCTTGCACAGAGAAACCTCACACTACCCAGTAATCGCTGTTTTTTTGCCCCTCCCCCCCCTGAAAACGTCCCTCAAACCAGGAATATTCTTAAAAAGAACATGAGTTGGAAATGTGCAACAGATGATACTCCTAAGTTTCTCTCCCTCTCTTGTTCTTTCATCTTGATAGATTTGAGAATGGGCTGAAAAAGGAAACTATTCAGTTACCAAGAGTCTAGAAGAAATGTCAGGACTGCTTCCTGATAGGAGTATGGTCCGATTTTTACCAAAGAACCAGTTTCTTGAATGTTGGCATCTAACTTTTCATCATGTCATTATTAGTTACTTTTGGAAAATAACTCTTTGTCTCTCCTGTATTTTATTTTTCTCAAGCTGCTTTCAGGAGCTGCTGAAAATAACACTCAAACCTTAAGGCTTTAGAAGATTTTGCTTTCCTTATTTCATATTGATGGATTAAATGTTTCATTTTAGCATTCCCTATGATGTCATTCCTTCCAAACACCGTCGTTCGTGGAGTAGAACACTACGTTAGAGTTAGTGGGCTTCTAGTTTAGGAGAAGAATGCAGAAATGTAATCTTGAGAAAAACAAAAGATGAAATATGAAGTCGCAGGGTGCTTTCCCTTTTTGTGTCATGTCTATTAACTTAAAAATGAAATTTTCCTAAACAGCTGCTTCAAAGGGAAATCCTCTTCGAGCTGTAATTGGTCCAGAGACCAGCCCTAGTGGGAGCTGGCAAGGGGCGGAGAGGCTCATGCAGCTGATTGTATGTTGCCACTGGCATAGATTTGCATCATGAATTGAAAATGTGGCAATTACTTTTTGACATTGAAGTATTGAATTTGCTGTTTTAAGCATTTGTACATATAAGACATCTGAGAAATGGCAAGTTTAAGGACTTTGAGGACCTCTTCAACCTCTGGTGAGCCAGGTGCAGAAACGGTGACCCAGGAGCAGGCCCTCTGCCTCCATCGCCCACGATGCACAGACAGCCTTCTGTCCTTGCCCCCAAATGGCCTTTTGTGTCTGGTGTCAACTTAGGGGTTCCTCTCATGCTCCCTCACCCTGAGTTTGAAAAAGAAGGCTCCTCTGTTTAGCTTTATAAGACCTGTGTTCAGTAAGTCCTTCCAAAGAGATGGTAGTATGCTGAAAATTCACTTAAAAACCAATAAGTTGTCTTGATTTTTTGCAAAAGTTGGGTTTTTTTGTTCATTTTTCCTTTTACAGTTCTGCAATTCCACCACAGTATTTTTTTAAAAACTCAGGTGTTATGAGAACAAATAAGAAAAGAAATAACTTATGTGGACTGTAAATGTTTTATTTGTAAAATTCTATAAATAAAGCTATATTCTATAACTGCAATGCCAAGTGTGATCTGTTGCCATGATGTAGGTGTAATGAAGCCACTTAAACACAAGATGGCAGTGGCGTCTCATGTTTGAAGTCTTACTGTTCTGGTCCAGAGTACTTTTTTTTTTTTTGTTCATGGAACCACAGGTTCAAGCAATCCCCAGCCTGAGCTTCCCAGATAGCTGGGATTACAGGCACGCACCACCACGCCCAGCTATTTTTTTGGAACTAGGTCTCTATGTTAACCCCTGGTGGGACTCAAACCGCGATCCCTGGTCCCCACCGCAGCTCCCTAGGCTGCTGCTTACAGGTACATGCCACCGTGCCTGGCCCAGATTACATTTTGATGAAGGGATTTTATTCAGAACCTTAGATATCATAATGTACACACTTGAAAATAGGTTAACTTCGTGAGGCTTGTGATTTCCTTGATGTTGCTTGATTGAAGAACACAAAGATGTGTTCCCGTGATGAGCTTTCAAAGTTCACTCGTTCATCAAACTACTGTGATTGTTCAATGTGACACTCTGGTCTGTGTGTCTCTGAGGGTCTCTCATCCCCACCCTCAGTTTCCCCAGGCTGGGTTGGGAACCTGTCTGTACATAGCTCATTTACCAGGCTTGACCTGTCACTGCTGTGCTGGAGTGGAGCGGACCAGGAACCAGAGTTGTGTTGATTCCGTGCTTTCAGCACCTACCTCACAGGGAACGGAAAGACCCAGTGTGCAACCCGGGCTTGAGAAGACTCCTTTTCTATTGGCCACTGTGCTGTTGTGGTTTCCCGGTTTTGGTGTAGGTGACTTGTCACCTGGTCCTCTATTTAAAAAGCACTTAGGTGAATTTTTGGCCTGCCTAGAGCAGTAAGGTCATTCAACCAGGTTGCTGGAAAGATCAGCACTATGATCTCAACCCTTGTCACACTCCTGGCCAGCTGAGCCGCTTAGCCCTTCCAGCAGAGGTGACTGCCTTCCCTCACTTGTTGCCTCTACATAAGCTTTACCCTCCGGGGGTGCTGAAATCTGGCTTGACAAAATCCGTTTCAATAAGTCAGACACACCAAGAAACAGGGTTTTTGATTTGTGGAACAAGATACTCATTTAAAGATTTTTATATTTGTAATGATCTAGTGTGAAATACCTAGACTTTTGGAGAATGGTGGATTTGGATGCAACAAAATGAATTCCTTTCGTTCTTCTGGAATAAATGAATTACATTTCCTTAGTGATAGATGGGTCTTTCAGATAAGTAGAAAAAATGAGCTTGGAAAAGATCCATAAGTCCTCATCAACCTTCAGCTAAGTATGTTTGGAGTTCCTGGCCAAAAAGCATTTTTCTTCCCAACATCAAAACCCCTTCTGGCCAGATGTCTATTCAGGGATTATTTTAAACAAAGGAAGGGAGTTAACAAACTATCTTCCTGTATGACAGCAATCTTTGACCCTGGCCATGGGTAGGACCTCAGGATGGTGGCATCAAGTATAGTTAAGAAATAACCCAAAAGTGTTCTCACTGACGATCACAAACCAAGAAGTAGTTCTTTCACTAGGTTACGGTTTTGTTATCTGTGACTTCTGGAGCACTGAGTTTGCCTAAGAACAAATTTAGACAATATCTACATAGATTTTACGTGTACACACATGAAACAAAACTAGTGAGATTTCCAGTGGGGGCTCCCACTCAGAGTGCCCTGGGAACCGCAGACTTGGTGCAGACATGGCCAAGTTCAAGAACGTGTCACCACACCAGTGCGGAGAAGGGAGCAGAAATGGCATGGCAAAGCCCTGACTGACCACAAAGAGATGAATCTCTTAAGGGGATGGACCACAATCTTTGGAGGAACATGTGCTTTGCCAAGAAGGACTGGAAGGGGGTGCAGGTCAGCGAGGCCAAGAGTGTCATGTTGCAACTCTCCTGGCGCATGGGAGCCCCAGAGGGCAAATCCAACACCCCAAAGGGCTGCAGCTGCAGGCTCAATCAACTTGCTTAATCACAATTAGGGAAACGTGCCTGCACGGTCAAGGGTCTCAAAGACTGAGTTTCAAACCCAGGCCAAGGATGCAACTACAGCCGGCACAGGTTCCCAAGGTGCCTGGGTGGGGGGACATGAGATAGACTGAGAACAGGTGTACAAAGGGTGGGGGTTGAGGAACTTTGTACACATCCTTAAATCCACTGTCCAGGCCCACCTACTCACCAAAGCATGAAAGAATGAGATGCAGCCTTGGACTGAAGATGGGGAGGAGGGCCCTGAGCTCAACCAGAGCCCACATTCAATGCTGCCAGGTCTGGTCCATCTGGCCTGATGTTCTTGTCTTATATCCTAGTGTCTGCCCCTTCTGAGCCAGGCAGGTCCCCTGCAGCAACTAAAAGTAGCAATAAGCCTCAGAGCAGTGTCTGCCGACACTGGCCACTATTACATGGCCATTCGAGGTTAGTACCAGGCTGGCGACTCTGTAGACTTGTTACTATAAGACAGGGAGGAGCCAGCACTGTCCAATACTTGATGCACTTATTTCCCTGATCAGTCACACACAAAAGAAAATATGGTCTCCTTGTAATCGACAGCTACGACCCTCGGGCAGGGGTACAGGGCCTGAGCTGCCCCCTCCCCTAGCCATGAGCCAGACTGGAAGAGGAGCTCTCCAGTGGCTTTCTCTGAGGGGATTGGGAATCTGTCAGCACAATTTCATTCTTGTTCCCAGCCACAGTGGGGCCTTTGGGATGCCTTTGGGATGGAGTGTGAAAAAGCAGTGACTGGTAGAATTCGATGGTTGCATGTGCATTCAGGTCTATGACCACACCCTCGTGGCTCCTGAGTAGCCAGGTCTGGAAACTTTACCCTCGGGAAATACAGCAAATGGCCACCCAACTGTCGCTGTGGATGCCACCATAATGTCTCCACAGTAACGTCACCTCCGGACTGCTGCTGCTGCCCAGGGGCGCCCACCCTTGATGCCCAGGGCCAGCTCCATCTGGTTCGTGCAGGAGAAAACCCGAGTCCACTACGCTGTGAGCTGCCACTGCAGGGCAGCTGCTGGCTGCGACCATGCGCACGGGCACTTGACCCTTCTCCCTGACAGGACTACCAGTTCCAAGCGGAGCTCATCTTCAATAGTTCTGTCCTGTGCCGCCCTTGCTGGACTTGGCCCTGGACTACACACTGCCATCTGGCACACCTGGCCTGGGTGCACAGGCAGCTGGGGGATGGGGCCGCATACATGAGCTCCAAGAAGGCGGCAGACCCCAGGATGCAAGGCTGCAGCTTGGCTCACTTTTTTAAATTAATTAATTTTTTTTTTTTTTTTGAGACTAGGTCTCACTACTTTTGCCCATGGAACCGCAGGCTCATGTTGCCTGGGGTATCACGAACTCAAGGAATTCCCCAGCCTCAGCTTTCCAAGTAGCTGGGATTAGAGGGGCACGCCACCATGCCCAGCAATTTTTTGGGAACTAGGTTTTGCTGTGTTGCCCCGAGTGGGACTCAAACCGCAGTCCCTGGACCCCACTGTGGCTTCCGAGGCTGCTGCTTACAGGCATGCGCCACTATGCCTGGCCAAGGCTCATGTGAGGATGGAACCCAGGCCAATGAAATGAAAATTCCTGCAAAAAACGATGTCAACGTGTGCTTTTTAAGGGGAAAGAAAATAATTCAATAAAGGAGACTTTTTTTTTTTCACTTAAAGAATCAGATCTTTAATTATAGATGCTAGTAAGGAATGATGAAAATTTCTCTTTGATCTGTGGCATCCTCCCAGAATGAGAATCTTTCCAGTGGTGTGTTCTCCATAACTTCTTGAGGTTAGCAAAACCAGCTTTTTTGGTGTGTGACTGTCCCTTATAGATATGGCCTTTGACAGATCATTTATGTTGCCAAAGTAATTTAGTTTCCCCCTTCTTTTCTTGAAAATCATGTGAGCTAGAGAAAGCAATGGAATTTAGATTTTTCTTTTCTGGAAAAGTTATATTTTAAAAATTAGATTAGATTGATTTTTCACTTACATGTTTTGATTATGTGTCCTCAAGGATAGATAAAATCTAAACATGAGATATCTCAACATCCTTTTCATTTGTTTTTGTGATTTGGTATGTTTATTCCTACAAATCTGTTTTCCTAAGTATGCACTACTTAGCCTAATAGAAAATTATTTTGCCTTCCTTGGTTCACACATTAAAATTTGGCTAGAAAATTAAGGCCAAATACATGTGGAATGCATTAGTTGACCAATCAGTGCATTAGTTGATTGTAATATTGTTTCATTGAAAATGTAATGGAGCTTTGTAAGTTACTTAAAGTAAAATAGTCCTTAGAAGAGGGTTTAATTTTGGTGTTTTTTGAAGCAAATGAAGACAAGTAACAGCTAATGCATCTAATTAGCCCAGGGTCAGGATTTTGTCTTTGTCTGCAACCCAAAGTACAAGATCTTAAGTCAGAAAGAATGAATTTATGTCCTTCAATAATATATTTAACCTCTCTGCACCTCTGTGTCTTTTTCTGTGAGTGTAGAAATGACCATTCTGTATTGCTCATCTCCATAAACTTAATGAGAACTAAACATATGGGAAATTGCTTTATAAATTAAAACTCCAAACCAAGGGTAATTAACATTCTGTGGTTTGCATTCCTTCAAGAAACTGAAAAGTGTATGCTTTCCCACACATTCCTCACACAGCCCCCAAAGCACTTATAAATGCACTCAAAACATCAATTTCACTGTAGTTGGGAACAGACTGGAAGGGAATGCTTTAAAACCTTTGAACAAAAGAAAAATAAAAAAAATAAAAACCTCTGCACAGGCTAAGAACTTCTGTTGCAAGTTCTTATTCTCACTAGAGAGAATTCACTTATTCAGTCAACAAATTTTTGAGCTGCAGCTTTGTGCCAAGTATAGCATGATGTGGCAGTGAACATAACAGACAAAGGTGGATGAGTATCCCTGCAAAAACAGGTGCTACAGGTAAACTGCTATGGAGTGATGAGGGAGACAGTGGTGGGGAGGAGGGCTGACTGTGGCTTTACCTAGTGGAAGGGTCTCTGGCAAAGACCTAATTTGAATTGAGCCATAAGAAACAAGGGGGCCTTGTTTGTAAAGATCTAGAAAAATATTCCAAGCAAAAGGGACAGCAGATTTAGGAGTCCTGAGATAGGAGCTGGATCTGTTTGAGGTCAAGTCATCTAAATTGTTGTTTTTACAGTACAGACAAGGCCACTGTATAAACATCTGCAGTGAAGCCGGGCACGGTGGTGCTTGCCTGTAAGCGGCAGCCTAGGAAGCCGTGGCGGGGACCAGGGATCGCGGTTCAAGTCCCGTCTGGGGAATGTAGCAAGACCTAGTTCCAAAAAAATAGCTGGGCGTGGTGGTGTGCACCTGTAATCCCAGCTACCTGGGAAGCTGAGACTGGGGATTGCTTGAGTCTGTGGTACTCTGGGCAATATGAGCCTGCTGTTCCACGGACAAAAATAGCGAGACATAATCTCAAAAAAAAAATCTCCATCGGGGTGGAGGAAAAAGGTTTGAGTTGAACTCTAAATAGAGAGGAGCCAGTGAAAGGAGGGGCCCGTGGAGGGTTCTCAGCAGAGGAATGACAGATCAGATGGTTTTAGTTTCAAAAAGATGGATGTGTCATGTGGACCAATGGCCTGTAGGGGGAGTGGATTGACAAGGTAGGTGACATGAGGGAAAGGCCCTCTCCCTACACTGTGTGGCTCTGATCACTTGGTGCAAGCCAGTGCCTTTTACCTGTGGAATCGCTCCTCTGGACTGCTGGAGCACAAGCATAAGAGAGGTATTACATTTTACTCTCCTAGAATTGAATGGTGACTGCCACCACTTCCTCCTGCTTTGTCATGCTAGAGACAACAGTATTAGGAAGTGATGGTGGAAACTTGGGGGCTCCCCAAGTCTTGCCACAGTTCTCAGAGGGCTAGTGTTCAAGAAGGCCAAGACTAACATACTGTTAAGAAGTTTCCACACTACTCAAAAATGACCCAAGCATCAATCTGTGAATAAATACTTACCAATCAGCAGAACTTTGATCAACATTTTTTTTACTTACAAATGTCTAAAGGGATTATTAATTTGCTATCAGGCTGTTACTTGACAGGATGTTGCATTGGGTAATGCTTTCCTAGTTATAAAAATATATATAACATCTGGATTCACTAATTTTGTAGACTTCAAGACTGTGTGTGTGTGTGTGGGGGGAGCAGTGTTTACAATGCCGAGTAATTTAATCAATATTAAATGCAGTTGCAGAAAGATGTGAAAAAATATGCAGTGTAATACATGATGTTCACATAATTTGTATCATCAATAAAACATTTATTTAGTGCTTTTCGTATAAATTTAGAGATTACAAACTATAAAAATAGCTTTTGTTTTTTGTAATTATTTTAGAAATGCTTATTTTGCTATTATTTAAACACAGAAGTTTAATGTTAATGGCCTCATACAAAAAGAAACAGATGCCAGCTTAGTTTTATAAGAGTGAAAAAAACCAGGATTCCCTGTGCTTTTGTTAAATTAAAAGTGTTCATAATTATTTCTCAGAGGAGCCAGTCATTAATTAAGGTTTATGAAGTGCTTAGGGACTTCTAGAAGAAATATACCAAGTCTCATAAGCCCTGTAAGGTAGAAACCAAGATTTGAAGAAATCAGTAGAAAAGTCAATCGAACATGAATCTTGTTAATTTCAAAGATTTAGTCTGTTTTGACCAGTGCAGAAAATTAAAGGAGAGAGAGTCAAATCACCAATAAGATAAAAATATGGCTGACGCTGGCCAGATAGACAGGGGTACAGGTCAAATGAAATCACTCTCCATTGTGGCTGGGACTCACGAACATGTGATGAAAACCACACCAGTGCCAGTGAAGTTAACTCTTACCCAAAAAAAAAAAAAAAAAAAAAAAAAAAAAAAAAAAAAAAAAAAGTCTGGGAAGGGAGCTTCCAGTTTTCCTTACCATATCAATATTTTCATTGCATGGTTCTAGGTGTTTTGTTTTGATCAGAGAACGCAGTTAGAAAATCCCTCTGAAGGCTGGGTATGGTGGCACATGCCTGTAAGTGGCAGCCTAGGAAGCTGCAGTTGGGGGCAGGGGTAGCGGTTCGAGTCCCACCGGGGGCACGTAGTAAATCTAGTCCCCCCAAAATAGCTGGGCATGATGGTGCGTGCCTGTAATCCCAGCTACCTGGGAAGCTGAGGCTGGGATTGCTTGAGTCTGTGGTACCCCGGGCAACGTGAGCCTGCAGTTCCATGGCCAAAAATAGCGAGACCTAGTCTCAAAAAAAAAAAAAAAAAAAAAGGAAGAAGAAGAAGAAAAGAAAATCCCAATCCCTCTGGGAAAAAAATGAACACTGCTGGGGAAAGACCTGGACAATAGGCCTTTGAAAGAAAAGACCATTTTTCTTTTTTTTTTTCACCAAGTCTGTAGCATTTTACCTTTCCCAAGTACTGGAGAGTTCCAGTTGGTCTCTCCTTGCAGAGTATTTGGCACTGAGAATTGTTAATTCAAGTTATTCTGATAGGCTGTGAAGTTTTATATCCATATGGTTTATCTTGCAATTCCTTGATGACTAATGATCGTGAGAATCTTTTCATTAGCTATACATATTTCCTCTTTGTTTGATACTGCCAAATCCCTTTCCGGAGAAGTTGTGCCAATTTATGAATCTACCAAAAGTGTCACCTTTTAAAAATGTTTTCCAATTTGCTATGTGAAAAACAGCATCTTGTTTTAATTTGCATTTTTTACTATTAATGAAGTTGTGCTACCCATAGGCCAAAGGGGAACCAGTGTCAGGAAATTCTTAAGCTATTTTTGGAAACTTAGACAAGATTCCTGCTCTAACTGGTTTGTGCCCAGTGAGCATGTCCAGGCAGAAGACAGAAGTTAGGCTCATTAACATCTATTAGCATGTTGAACACCCCACCCCAGTGACCAAAACCTCTGGTGTATTTTTTCATCATTCAACATATGTGGAAGCATGATCCTGCTGTATGATTGATGGGAGCAGCTCCTCAGCCACACCCCCAAATAGCTCCTTTCTTGCTATGGTCTCCAGAGAAGTGGGGCAGGGAGCTTTGAGAGCTCTCTCCTGGTTCCCTCACTGGACATAAACAATGAACTCTGCTTACTTGGCTAGGTCTGTGCTCTAGGTAGATGCATCCTAGGTAGCTATGAACCCCTTGAGTGTGTGGGTTTGATAACAGTTGAGGTTTAAAAAAAAACAAAAACAAACAACTAGAGCCTTCTATTTTATTCTTTTATGAATTCTGTGTTCATGGTCTTTACCATACTTACACTGCCACGTTCTTCTAAAGAGGGAAAAGTTCTCTACCCTGACATAAGATGCAAGTATTTCCCCAGCTTCCTGCCTTTTAATTACATTAACTTTTTCAGGTAGTCAAACATAGCAATCTTTTGTGGCTCCTTTCTTTACTTTTGTGCTAAGAAAGTTCTTGTCTGAATTCATTTAGTTAGTTGGTTTTAATGGATGCCAATATTGCCAGGTGGGTAATTATCTCTTGGCATATTTTAGCTTTAGAATTAGTGCATTTATCCAAGTAAAATAACTTCTACCAGATTTTTCTTTCTTAAAAAAATTGATGTATAACTGACATATTAGTTTCAAGTGTACAACATAATGATCTTAAATGTGCTTATTTATTTAGATATAACTCTTCAAACCATGTTCGCCCTATTTTGATGTTATGGAATTGCTCCTACTGAGATCTGATAGTTTATTTTTCCACTGCTATTACTGAATAATCCATCTCTTCACATTTGTTTGTAATGTTTCCTTAAACATTTTCTTTTTAGCTTTATTTCCAGATGAATTTAAGCATCTGCTACGCTATGGGATTCAATTTTATTTCTGACTTTTAGAGGTTTGCTATGTTAGACAGAGGTGTGGGTTCTGATTACTTCTTAAATGAAGAACTTTCTCAGGATATCTGAGTTCTCATGATGGAAGGCTAAAGTCAACACTCAGGAATACAGAACCAAATCCTGCCTATTTCTGAAGTACTCCTGTCCACCAAGGTTGCTGTGAGTGGCCATCATCAAAACTCTAAGGCATAAACCAAGTCTGACTCCAGTCTGCACCCCCAGACCTCCTCCCAACACATACACCTTTTTTTTTCTTTTTGAGACTAGATCTTACTATTTTTGCCTGTGGAACCACAGGCTGACCTTGCCCAGGGTACCACAGACTCAAGCAATCCCCAGCCTCAGCTTCCCAGGTAGCTGGGATTACAGGCACGTGCCACCATGCCCAGCTATTTTTGGGGACTAGGTCTCACTGTGTTGCCCTAAGCAGGATTCGAACCGCGATCCCTGGCCCCAGCCGCTTCATGGGCTGAAGCTTGAAGCTTACAGGCTCAAGCCACTGTGCCCGGCTCACATACACCTTTATTAAAAGAGATTTGAGATTAACCCCTATAGCCTATTAGTTAGAAATTGTCTGAAGAACTTTTGCTATAATGAACATCATATTTGATCCTTTTCAATAAAGTGGCCACTAGGTACACATAGTTATTGAATAGTTGAAATGTAGCTGTTGCACTTGAGGTACTGAATAACTTAATTCATATAACATTGGTTTACAACATTGTATATGATTTAGAGGTATAGAATCACACTGATCAGATGCACTTAATTTTAATTTAAATGTGTACAGCCATATATGGTGACTTTTTATTGACCACTACAATAACTGCTGACCAGTTTGCCTATAATTTACATACTCTTCTTGGATATTAGTTTTTCTATTCCATTATTGTTGCTAAAATCAAAATACTTTTGACTTTGTAAGGTATTATACTTGTGAGGGAGGACAGTGGTAAGACAGTTTCTATTTTAGGCTTGCAATTTAAGGAGAGAAAAGGGTTAGTTTTTAATCTAGAGATGAACCAGATTATTGAAGATGTGTAGACTTGCCCATCTTCTTGATTTACAGTAAGCCTAGTATGTGGGAGGGAGACAGTAGGTCTCTGTGTAAAAAGGGGAGAAGGAATGGCTTCTAACTGGATAGGTGACACACTGGGCAGATGGGGTCAGTTTTCACAGAGCAGGCCTGGCCTGCAGGCTCCTGGATACAGAAGGGAAGTGAAGAGGTGTTCATGCCACTTGGAAACTAAGAAACTGAGGTCTTTCACTACTAAATTGGAACTTGAATGGATGCAAAACTTATACTAATTTCACTCAACATGAACACTTATATCTGGGGTTTAAAGTGTGGGGTTGGTACATATGAGATAGGTAAGGTCCTGGGAAAAGGACAGGACAGAACTCAAGGACAAATTTTGCTGTGCCCACAGTTGTTAAATAAGAACTTAAGCAAAACTAATGACTAGGGGAAATGGTGGTGCACACCTTTAATCCCAGCCTGGGCAGGCTGAGGCTAGGAATCACTTGAGTCCAAGGGTTCGCGACTACCCTGGGTAACATAGGAAGACCTAGTCTCAAAAACAACAACAAAACCTAATGACTAGGCCCACGTACCTCTTTTCTTAAATTTCTTTGGCCCATTGTTTTACTAATTTTCCCAGCCTGGCATTTCTGAACTATTTTCACAGCTTATCCAGGTAGCTGTTATAGAGCTAAAGACCTTGAGACCAGAATGGTTCACACTGCAGTTGTGGGTGTACAGCCTCCAGGGGAGGTTCACTGTGCCCGTGGTCCATCCTACAGCTTGGCAGTGCTCATGATTAGCAACAATACAGGCACCACACTCTGATGGGTAAATGGCCTTCAGCCCAGTCCATTCGTTGCCCTCTCTGCCAGTGAAGTTTAGTTCCTTTGTTCACAAAACCCAGCCCTAAAGCCCATTTGGACCCCTAACCCTGCCACCTGGAGTCTCTCCATCTTGAGCTGTCTCTGGGGGGTTCTCCTTCTAGCTCTTTCACTAATGAGTAAGGTAACTCCTTGCCTGCCCTCAGGGGTGTCGTGGAGTTCTCTTCTCAATTCTTTTTTTTTTTTTTCTTCAAATTAGAGACTAGGTCTCTCTATGTTGCCCAGGATGATAGTCCCGAACCAATGGACTCCAAGTGATCCCTAGCCTCAGCTTCCCAAATAGCTGAGTTACAGGCATGCACCAAGCAGGGGCCCCCTGTTCATCACTGAGATTCCCAGAAGGGTTGAGCCGTGGACAGTGGCTGGTTGGCTCCCAGTTTAGACGGTGAAACTAGATTGAGGGACACCCCCTCCCTGGTTCCGTGACAAATAGAAGGCGAGTAAACTGTGGGGAAGGAGACTGGTCTAACTGACCAGGACGCCCATAGTCACGCGGGTGGAAGATCCGGAGGAAAGGGCAGGAGGCCTCCAGGGACGAAGGCCCGCGAGGACAAGGGCACTCTGCAAGGTGGCAGGAGGTGCTCATCACCACTAAGCAACTGTTGCCTCCTCACCCCCCCCCAACTACCTCTGCAGGGTCACAAGATGGCTGCTTTTTTGTGGGACTCGCCGGGCGGAACCCAGGGGCTGGTGGCAGGCGCTGCAGGCTCAGGAAGCGGCTGGCAGCAGAGGTAGAGGCAGCCGCAGGGAGGTCAGGCTGAGCAGAGGAAACGGTGTTGGACGCAGGAGCAGAGGAAGCAAGTGCGCGTGCGCGCCGGAGGCCGCGGGGCGACCGGGACAGCCTGGGCAAGAGTGGGGGCGGGGGCGGAGGTCAGGTGGCCCAGCCGGCCCAGGCAGCGGGACCGCGCTTTGGGGCTCGGCGCGGCGGCGCGCTCCGCCGGGAGTTGGGAGCGCGCGCGCGCGCACGCGGGCCCGGGCCACGAGCTGCCGCGGCCGCCGGGGTTGCTTCTCTTAGCCGCGGGCTCCGGCGCTCCTGGATCGGCGCCTCTGGAGGGAGCGGCCGGTAGACCAGCATCCCGTCGGTGGAGTTCGAGGCCCGGCTGCTGCGGCCGCCTCGTGCTGGTGCCGGCGCCGCTCCGAGAGGCCGGGGCCGGGGCGCGGCGGGCTCACTGGCCCGGGAGAGCTGAGGTCGCTGGAGACGAGGGCGGACGCTCTGGGGTGGCTGTCTCCGGGAGCCGGGAGGAGGCCGAGGGGACCATGTCCGGGAGGATCACCCAGCTCTCCACCACCGAACGCGTCATCAAAGGTGCCTAGCGGACCGGGCCCTGACCTGCGGGAAACGGCACTCGGCCGGGTGACGGCTCGCGCCCCGGGGACAGGGGACGCGGAGGGGGCGACGGGAGGGCGGCGAGGACCCAGGCCGTGCCCGTCGCGGGGTAACCTTGTTGGTGCGGGAGAGAGGGGACGGGGACCCCCACGGACCCCCCGGGGGCCCCGGGCGTATTCTGTTGCACCTGGATCCGCAGCTCGCTGGAGGCTGTGAATTTATCTCCCGTAGTGTGGGACTGCCAGGTAAGGTGGGCAGTTCTCCCACTATCCCGAAAGGGTCTGGATCCCAGCTTTAAAAAACAAGAGAAATGACTCCTCTTTTCTGGTCCCCTATCTGGGGAGGCCATCTAGACTGCTGTGTGCAGGAGTTTCGACTCTTCCATAAAAGATCTTTTTTCTGCCTCTCGCCTTCTTTAGGGTCAGATTTTTCTGCCCTTCCCCCACCCCCTTTTAGAGACCTAGACCTTGTGCCTTTCTTTGATCATCACTTTCCGGATCTTCACATTTTGCCGCTATTGTTGAAAGACACGACATGATGAAATTAATACCCACAAAGACATTTTATGATGTTTGAAGGAAATTTACAGATCTCTTGGTGTGATATTGATGTTTCATTTTCTTTTTGACCACAGAGACTTGGAGAGTGATGTTTTCTGATTCAGATGTCCAACATAAACTAAAATACGCCTTACTAATTCTTTTAGGGTCTTACACTATAGTTGCTTCTGTCCTTAAACTAAGAATACCAGTTTAAACCTAACCACTAATTTATGTGCTTCTTTTGTTCAGCCATAAGACTTAAGTACAACTCTTTGAGTTTTAACAATCGGTTTGAAAGCACTGTTTTATAAGAAAGGAATATACCCCACGCCAGCTGTGTTAGTGACTTCTGTATAAAGGAGTTAGATGTAAGTAGAGGAAACTATGTGATAGTTTTCTTTTTTCATTTTGTCAGATAGAAGGAGAAAGGAAACTAAGATTGGTGATAAAAATACATTTTTTTAAAAAATGGAAAAGCCTATTGAATGTTCGGGCGAAAGAGGAGAATTTTGGTGTGTAACTTAGGTTTTTTCCCTCCTAAAATCAGAAAGTCATAAATGTTGATTGTCTACACGACATTATTTTAGAGTGTCGCTTTTTGTCTCCTGCCCCAAAACATCTGTCCCATAAATGTTGGTTATCTACACTCTACGTGATATTTAGTAGATACAATGCGATTTTTTGAGACTCCCCTATTCAACATTTGTCTGGGATCTTTAGGGGTTTAAGTAGATTGTTCATTTACCCGACTTTTCCCTCTTTGCTAAATGACTTTGACCATTTTAATGGCAGTCTTTATAATACATAACTTCTTAAGATTCAGATTATACTGCATAACCTCTTTTGATCGAACAAGGTCATCATAATGTACATTTAATTCCTATCCTGTGCTGTTAATATGGCCGGTGCGTTCTGCTGTATAAGGGTGTTGGCAGTTTCCTACTGTACTGAAATGACTCCTCACTGCTATACCAGTTAGGGCTTTTGTCTGTTTTCAGTTTATCTTCTCCAGTACTGTTCTCTGTCTGTCAAAATATGCCATTATTGCTTTCTAATTCACCTCTGCTAAGCTGAACTAGACAGGGGAACCAGATAAACCAGAATTATGTGTCAAGTCAGAATAAATAGGATCCTGGTGAAGCTTAGTGGCAGTCCTCTGATCTTTCATGGGTCTGATCACCATTGTAGCATGTAATCTCCACCATAATATGCCTAAGATATAAAGAAAATTTCAAACAACCCTTTCAAGTCCTTAAGAATAGAAGTAAAATAACAAGTGTATAAAATGCAGGTTCTGACTTAATGCTTTGCATGCTCACAGTGAACACCGACCTCATAATGATTCCAATTTATTTGGCAAAATTATAAATTACTGTACACTGTGTACTTTTAAGATTCCTCTTAAATGAAACAATTAAGTGATTCAGGTCTTTAGAATGTGTGGATTTAGCTTTCATATAAAAATCTTAGCATAAGAATTGATCAGAGTAATGTTAGCTTTCCAGTAAAGTTGCTTTTTTCCTGGGTTTTCCAGGGCTTGCAATAGTTGGGAGTTTCTTCTAAGAAAGTAAGGTGTCAGTTTAGATATAGCTAAGGTCCATTGTATTTGGGTACCAAATCCTCAATTGATGGTATCTTGTCTGGCCAGAGTTGTCTAAATTTATTTACAGTTGAAAATCTTTTTCAGAGGTGAGACCACACCCGAGTTATTTTTGGTTCTGTCATTTCCGGTTAACTTTAAAGTTGATTTAATTGTTTTGTTTGAGCAGATCTTGGAGAGGATTGGGTGGGTGGGAGTGATTTTATATTTTAAGTATCTTTTAAACAGCAACTTTTCTAAAATGAAACAAAACTAAACTGGGGCTCAGAAAACCTAGGTTTTACCTCTGCTTCTGAAGCATATTTGTGACCTTGCTTTCTTTTTTAACCTTGCACTTTTTCTTTTCTTTCTTTCTTTTTTTTTTTCCTTCTTTCTTTTTTGTGTTCAATAATCTCATCTACAAAATAAAGTTAATAATACCTTCTTTGTCAAGCATGGGAGCCATGCAAGTGACAAAAGGGATGTGAACAACTTAAGACAAGGTACTATTATGAAACATGAGAGTAGTTTGATAATAGATCTCTTCCTACCCAGGAATTCATAGTAATACTTGAAAACTGTAAGAATTAGAAAATATATGAAATTGTAATAAATGAGGAAAATAGGGAAACTGTTCACAGTCAGGAAATTAACCTCTTTTACAGTTTATAAAGGATAGCATGGAAAACAGGGTAAAGAAGGACTGATACAGTTTGGCTTAGTGCCTCCCCAGCTGGCTTCTTGTCTAACAATTAAAGGTATTTACTTAATGTCAAAAAAATGTGCATTAGATTTCACTCTTTAAATGTGTCAGTTGGGCCATCAGCAATGTAAACTAAGAGGTGCTCCTTTGTTTCTTTTTTGTTTTAAAAGTAACATTTCTGTGAACCTTTACAACAGCGTTGTGCACTGGATCCTTGCACTGGTCTCTGGAGCTTAGAACTGGAATTCAAGAGATGGCATCAAATCTAAACTTGATTCTTCCCCCTCATTTCCAAATTTTTCCTGCTTTTTTGAGAGTGATTTTTTTTTTTAATAAAAAATAGTTTAGTCCTTTGGGCTGAATCTTTTCAGTAGCAACAAGGACATTTCAGTTGAAGTTACATGATGAAAATCCATATGCTGAATGGGTTTTGAGAGAACAGCAGGCTTTTCAGTAAGATGCTGACCTGTTTATCTCGTTCTTAACAAAATCCAGAGATATTATATAGATTCAGAGAAGATGCTGTGTCATTTGTAGCACACATTGGCTCTTTAATATCCTTGTACTGGGAATCATGTAACAGATTTCTTAAAAGTTCTTTTATAGCAAAAAATTGTTTTGTCAACAAAATTTAACATTTTTATAAAAGATCAATTCTGATTTTCCACTTTATTTTATCATATTTGAAAATAAAATCACATAGCATGAATAATTGATGCATAATTTCCTCATAACTATGGTAAGACAAAACTATATATTTTAACAATCTATGTAATATTTATGCTCATTTCAAACCTATATAGTCCAACTGTTGGTTGGGACTGTTTTTTGAAAATATAAGGTGCAAGGCTTATTAGGGCCCTACACACCAGAAAAAATTAAATTTACATTGTCAGAGTTCAAAAAGTGCCATTAGAATATGAAGACCCTGTCAGTTTTTCTCATAATTCTCTTAAATCAGGCTGAAAATAGGGAGATAGTTTATATATATATATATATATATATACATACATGCATATATATGTAATATATATATTATCATTCTTATAAGAATAGCAGAAGTGATGCAGAATCATCAGTGTGAGATGATTCAGCTACATTTACAAAAATATGGTCTAAAATGGCAATAATCCCAGTCAATAGCCTAGACTAGATCTCTTCAAGAGACTCATAATTTCTATGGTCAGATTTTAAAATTTATAGATAAAGGCAGTTCAAATACTGCCACAGGGAAGTATATCTCTTAATATATATAACAAGGTCACAGTTTTGAGGGTCTGAAGTATCAAACTGGTTTGATGAATTCATCGGTGGGCACTATGAACACATTTATTTGCCTTGCCACCTTTAAAATAGGTTTTTAGAGTTTTCTTGACACTTTTGAAATCTTTTACAAATGGTCTCTTTTGGTGTTCCAGTGCTCTGAGGTCTTGTATTGATATTTCTTGAAGATATTATTCACTGTATCAAGAAGTTTTTTATTGTACTGGCTGCATCCTTGATTGTCTCCAGAAACCTCATTCTCATTGATCTCATTTGGAATCTTACTGAGAATTGGTTTAAGTACTTGTGCCTTTTCATTTAGGTTCTGGGGTTCTGGCTCTGGTCATTCAATCATAGACTCTTCTACATCATCAGCTGCCATTTGAAGAAGAGATTCTGCCAACTTCAATTCTGTACTTTTTTTTTTTTTTTCTAAAACTTTCATAATGATGTCTGTGTAAGACCTGGGTTTTCTTTGTCAGCCTTAATGAAAACTGCTCTCAGTGTCTGAGCTGCAGACAGATTTCCTTGTTCTAACTCAGCTACTTCATAGAAGTCCCTGGGAACCATGCAAGCAGTCTCCGCTTCTTATTGTCACCCTCTCAAGGGCCAATAAGTAGAAAAGCAGTGCAAAAGTTCGAAGGAATCTTCATTCACAGCAGAATTTCCCTTCTTTTTTTGTGACAAAAGAATAGAGCAAACAAACAACTGAGGCACTGACTTCATTTCCCACTTTTAGGAACCTCTTCAACTCAGGGATCCCTTCAAGAATTTTAAGACTAGTGTGGGAAGCAGTCGCCAGTTCCACCATTATGACCCATTTCAGTCTCTAGGGCCTGTACCTTTGTATATCCACAGCTCTTTTCCCTTCTTTTTCTTATAAGGATTTACCAAGTATTTTGATTTTTTCCCTTTAAATTTAACACACCCCCCCCCCGTTTGTAAAATTTGACAGCAGAAAGATAGGAAAATGAACTTTTCCTATTTTCTCTCCAGAAATAACTATTCTTAATGGTTAATATTTGTTTCCATATACTGGCATATTTTGCATTAAAGGGAAAGTGGAGTGTCTCATTATGCAAATAATTTTATAATTTTATTTAACTAATAAGGTTTCAGTCATCATGAAGTGATTGTATTCTTGAGAGTGCTTATATTCTTATTTTGGTTTTTCATATTTTCAGTCATTTGATACAATTCTACTCTAGGAGAAGCATTTTTAAGGATGAATTTTTAGCATGAGCAAGTCATAGTGTGCATATCTGTTGAATTTGTCAACAATATTTGTATTATGTTATGCTTAGTTTATTGCTATAATTAACAAGCTGCCAAACTATTTAAACATTGGAAATCAGTGCTAAGTGAAGCTCATACTTCCAAGTGGAAGTCTGAATTAATTAAAAGAATTAATTTAACCAACTAATTATTTTCTGAGCAGGAATATAGGTGTTCTTTTTTTAAAAGATATTCTTATCCATGATTATGATCTAAGCCTTATTAAGACATTTGATAATACAGTTTTTGTCATGAAGTACACATTATCATATTTTGTAAATTAAAAAAAAATTTATTGGCCCACTAAAGAGAAAAATTCTAAGGATTCATTACATAAGGTTAATTAAAGCATTAATTAAAGCCGGGTATGTGCCTGTAATCCCAGTTGCCTGGGAGGCTGAGGCTGGGGATCACTTGAATCCATGGTTTTGAGACAACCCTGGTCAACATAATGATACCTAGTCTCTTAAAAATAAAAATTTAAAAATTTTTTTAAAAGGAATTAATTAAAGATTAGTTAGTCTTTGGTTAAAAAAAAATAGAGTACCTTTCTGTAAAGTGTTTTTGGAGAAAGCTAGTTTTACCCATTTTGAAAGATAAAACTCAACTACTTCTGGTATTTGTAAACATTTAGGGGCTTTGATGCTACTTAATTGCAAAGGAATCTTTCAATCCTTAGCCTCCATTGGCATGATCATTAACAGACTATAAACTACAACACTGAAAATTTCAGTGTTAAATTTTAGGTGCATTTTGAGTTACAAAACAGGTCTAAAATTTCACCGCAACTAAATGTGCTAATTGTTTTAAAGTCTAACTATGTTATTCAGATGCATGTAGAAAGAACATTTAGATTTCTTTATCCAGTTTTATTTTACTGGTATACTAGATTTTAATCATGAAATTTTTGTTTCTAGGGTCTTTTTTTTATTATTAGAAGAGTGGGTAACTGGATAGATGGGATCTCTAAATTGGGTGAAAAAGATATCTTGTATATGCTGGCCAAGATATAATGACCATTATTAGATTTGTCAAGTACTAACATTCTGTGATAACTTTTGTGCAGTATCAGTCTATGTCATCCCAAGAGACTGAAATTCTAAATGAAATAGACACTGGAGGTAATTTAAGAATTTGTTCAGAAATTACCTATGTAATCCTTGCCAAAAGTGTTTAACCTGATTAATCCAATTTGTGAGATTTTTGACAAACCAGCTGGTCTGAACTCTTCGAACATATCAAAGTGATAAAAAGAATTTTTTTTAAGCGAATAAGCTATTCAAAAGGAAAGAAGACGAAAGAAAAATAATAGTCAAGAATAATACCTGGTTTAGGAAAATAAAAGTACAGAGAATTTTTTTGGGACTGCCAGAGAAATTTCAGTGTGGATTATATTCTTGAAAATAGTACATGAGTGTTAAATGTCTTAATTGTGGTGATATGGTATTGTGATTAGAAAGGAAAGTGTTCTTTTTAGACAAAATCTGTTGAAGTTTTCAGGTTGAAATGTCATGATGTCTGCAGTTTGCTTTCCTATGGTTCAGAAAAAAAATGGTGTTACTTGTTGCAAGAGAAAGCAAAAGTGCTGAAACATTTACCATGGTAGATATAAGAGCAAATGGGTGTTCATTTGACCCATTCTTTCACGTTTTAATAGGATTTCTGTTTTTCAAAAATGAAAGTTGGGGAAATTTAAAAAAGTACAATTAAGAAATGCCTCAAGATAACTAGACTTGGGAAAGACTGCCATTATATTTGAGAATTTGGTGGGTTTTTTTTTTTTTTTTTTGAGACTAGGTCTCGCTATTTTGCCCATGGAACCGCAGGCTCATGTTGCCTGGGGTACCACAGACGACTCAAGCAGTCACCAGCCTCAGCTTCCCAGGTAGCTGAGGTTACAGGCACACGCCACCACGCCCAGCTATATTTTTTTGGAACTAGGTCTTGCTATGTGCCCCTGGTGGAACTCAAACCTTGATCCCTGGCCTGGCCACAGCTTCCTAGGCTGCCACTTACAGGCATGCGCCACCATGCCCTGCCGAATTTGGTAGTCTTAATGAGGGAGAGAGGGAATGAATTTTAAAGTATATTGTTTGTAGCTGGTGTGAAGTGGAAGGTATTGTTTATCAAGAAGGAGATGGTTTCAGTTGCTTGGTGGGACTTGGAATGACATGCAGAAGTAAGAGTGGACAGAGGAGTTGACTGAAGAGTAGAGAGCATGGATAAATATCAGAGAACTGAAAGAGGTAAAATCTAGAAAAGGGGGGGAGGAAGAGGGATAGCTGAATTTTTCTAGGGTTGTTGACAGTGTCTCTATTAAGTGGATAACAAAGCTGTTTTGGTGCTAGGTTTTTGCTTTTGTCTATTTTTAATTTTTTAGTTATTTATTTAATTTCTCACATCAGTCATCAATTATTGGATTGACTTCCCCGCTCCCTGACATCCCTTCTGTTTTTGTTTTTTTAAACAAAGTTTAGTTTGTATACATAATCCAAAATTACGGAAACTTTAACCACTACACAATTAGATATTGTGGAAAGTGAGACAGCCATACCTTTATCTTATTGGAGGGGTCAAAGTAAAAAAAGTGATAGAGGGATAAAATAAATCTTAAAGGTACTGCCAAGCAGGAGAGAGAGAAAACATTTTTAAAGTGTATTTCCCAGTCTTGTCAGTCACACCACTTGTCTTTTAGTCACTGACTCAAGTGACCTGCCTGGACGTCTGCCAAACTCTCCTAACTCATCCCCTTTCCCTTCATATCCAGTTCTACCAGGTTTAGTTCTGTGGGCCTTTCAGTTTCCACATAACCTGCTTCATCTCTTTTCCCCATTTCTTGCTTCTATTATTGCAGATTCTCTTGTTAGGACTATTTAATTTAGCCTGCCCACAGGATCTGCCCATAGTGTGAGAGATCACTCTAGTGTTTGAAGTCCTTGATGAGCACTTCCTGTCCTTCAGATAAACTCTAATTTCTCTGTTTGTGTAGCCTTCCCTTCATGATAAACCTCTTTACCCTTGTATTCTATTCCACCTCCTTTCACACCTCCATTTCCCAGACCTACTTGACTGAGTGAAGTGCTTGGAATACCAAGTTCACATCTATGATTGGGCTTTGCTTCTTTGTAGAACCTCC
This sequence comes from Uropsilus gracilis, assembly GCA_004024945.1. Taxonomy (NCBI): domain Eukaryota; kingdom Metazoa; phylum Chordata; class Mammalia; order Eulipotyphla; family Talpidae; genus Uropsilus; species Uropsilus gracilis. Next base: position 95,917 of record PVHY01003886.1, read on the forward strand.
TCTCTTCCTTGACTAGCCTGTTTATTTATCTTTCAAGGTTTAAACAAGGGGATTTCTGAGAAAGCTGTTTCCCCTTCATAGGAGACTGTGCAGGATATTAGAACATAGGCTTCAGAGACATACTTGTATGCGCACTATGTCTCTGTGAGACATGTCCATGGCATGGACAAAGCACTTAATCTGGTTTTATCTCAGTTTCCTTTCCTGAGGAAGATGGATAATAAAACTAGCTTACAGGATAGTTGTAGAATTAAAATAACTCCACAAAGCTTAGTGACAGGCACAGCCAGTACTTAACACATGCCAGCTGCATCTTGGTCAGCGTTTTTAGCCTTAGAACTGTTGCCTCCTGTATGATCCCATGAGCAATCTCACGCTTTCCAAATTTCTTTAAACATTTTTATGCTCTTTAATCTCTTCAAGGGTAAGGACTGTATACTCTTAATGCTGAATGCAGTGGTTGGCACAAACTAAATGTTCAAATAAGTGAAAGCAGAAGACACTTCTTTTCTGGAAGCCTTAGGAAAGAGTGAAGCTGCTGTTTAACAGCTGTGTGACCTGTCACTTGTCTTCCTCCCGTCATGTGTGAAATGGAGGTTAACGGTCCCTACCTCAGAATTCAAAGGTTGCATTTCCTATTATGCGGGAAGCACTTAGTATATCATGTAATGCCCACAGTAGGTGCTTAATACTGGTCACAAAAGGAGTTAGTCTTGACTGAATGAGATCTGACAGGAAATCTGAGATGTTTGCTTTTAAATGCCATGTTTGAAATGGAGTGCTTTATTTTGTATTTTCCAATCTTAGTTTCCTTAGCTTTTGCAAGGACTTTTTTTTTTTTAAAGGCTAGGTCTTGCTATGTTTCCTGGGATAGTCTTGAACCTGTGGACTCAAGTGATCCCTAACCTCGGCCTCCCAGGTAGCTAAGATTACAGGCACGTGCCACCATGCCCAGCTTGCTTTTGCAAGGATGTAAACCTAAGTATTTAACCTCAAAATGCTTATTGAGAGAAATGATAAAGATTTCCTTGTCTGTAGTATGGGTAGAACTTAGGACTTATGCATTTATAAGCAAGTATTTGATGAGTTCCTACTACAAAGCAACATGTTTCTCATTATATTTAGAAGCCTAAACACTGTCTTGAAAAGTACTCAGTATAGCAAATAATAAATAACCTTCCAAAACTGTAACAGAAAATTAGAACGCTGGAGCTTCCTATGACTAATACCATCGGAAGAGCAGATGACTAAACTCTAGACTATATCTGGTATGGAATGTTTGCACTCTCATTCTATAAATTGATAATCCTTTCAAGTTCAAACTTTGTCCATCAGTGGCCTAGAGAACTACTCTGTGTGTGTGTCTGTACACATATGTGCACGTGTGCACAGGCACTCTTAGATATATTTTATTATTGTAACCTAAGGCTTTGTGGAGGTTTAAAAAAAAAAAAGTAGGGTGGTTTTAATGAAGGCCAGCATAGTAAAGCTAATTGGTGGATTTATCCATGAAGACCTTAGTTATTTTTGACAATAGTGCACTGTTTTATTTAAAATATATGATGTGGCCAGGCACGGTGGCTTGTGCCTGTAAGCTTCAGCCTATGAAGCGGCAGGGGCTAGGGATCGTGGTTCGAGTTCCGCCTGGGGCCCTAGTTCCAAACAATAACTGGGTATGGTGGCGCGCGCCTGTAATCCCAGCTACCTGGGAAGCTGAGGCTGGGAATTGCTTGAGTCTGTGGTACCCTGGGTAACAAGAGCCTGAGGTTCCACAGGTAAAAATAGCGAGACCTAGTCTCAAAAAAAAAAAATAAAATAAAATATATGATGTTGCTATAGAAGTTGGTATTTCTGTGGGACTGTCACTTAATAGTGGTGATGGCTTAATTGGTTCTGGTTCCTGCTACTTTGCAAGTTCCTGTTCCTGTGACTGTCCAGGAACAGAGGACACAAGGAACAAGGGCAGAACTTGGAGAGCTGTGTGGGGTCAGTGAAATAAAACTCCTTGTTACAGGAAGTTATGGAAAGACCTGAAATGTACATGTGACTTTAAGTAATGATATTTAATATAACTTCTTCAGTGGTGTCTAACTGACTCATGGTTGGAAAGGCAGGTGAGTAGATTAGGAAATAAGTCTGCAAAAGTAGGCCAGGCTTGCTGACTTAAAATAGGGATGAAAGCAGGGTTATTTGTAGTGAACAGATAGCTATTTAGGTAAATCCTAGTGTCCCTTGAGGTAAGACCACACAATAATCTAAAAATAATATCTCATGGGGTAAGAACTTTTAATGTTGATCTTTATAATTACTGCAGAATAAAGTGGTCCTCCCTAATGTGGCCTTTTCTCTTTTATGCAGATCTTCAGTAGATGTTAGGTATATTTACCTGAAAATATGTGTCATATATATTGTAGCAGAGCACTGAATTGAATTTGACCTTGAAAAGATTGCAGATTCTCCCATGTACTTTAGTTTACCTAAAAACCTAGTTTTCAAAGTTTTTAATTTTGATAAATACAGATTCACACAGGCTGTTGCAAAGACATGCACAGGAAGGTTTTACACATCCTGCCCATTGACCCTCTCCTTCACAGTGTCGACACCACACACCACCACTGTTCTGGGCCAAAACCAGAGGTGAACAGTGGCACAACCCATCCAGCTTATTCAGCTTTCACCAGTTTACACACCACTCATGTGTGAATGTGTGTGTGCATGTGTGCAGTCTCACATATGTAGCCTTGCACAACTACCATCACAATCAAGAGACTCAACTATAACCGTCACAAGACTCTTGTGTTTCTATCCCTTTACAGCCACACCCATCTTCTTCCCTCACCAGAAACTCGGTTTTATACTGTGGCTATTGTTCTGAATCATGTGCAAACCTGCTGTGGTTAGGCTTTTTACTTCTGAGTTGCAAGCATTGGAAAGTAATCTTTGTAGAAATAAAGGTAATTTAACAGCAACTGACAGATGATAAAAAAAACAAACTAGGTTAAAATGGGTGATTTAGGAGAACTAAAAGCTTTGTTGGATGAATGTGTATGGATTTAGAATGGTGACTCTTAGCTCTTGTTGCCAACCAGAATCACATGTGAAGCTATAAAAAATGAGGAAGAAAATAGATACCTTGGCCCCATTCTAGATAAATCTGGAAAGCAATGTTGAACTTAAAAATGAAGTTGTGAAACAGTACGATACTAGTTATATAAAAATTTAAAATATACATTGTGTATGGAATATAGCATAATTATCTATGCTGGGATGAATAATACAAGACTACTTAAAGGTACTAATTACTTCTGGGGAGGATGAAATAGCTACCAGGCAGTGTCTTTAGATGCATCTATAACATTTTAGTTCATAAAAAAAATTTGAAACAGATACAGCAAACTTACTATTTTAACTTCCTTTTAGTGGTGTTTTATATATTTTATTGTGGTACCAAAAATGGATTGCTGCTGTAACAAATACCTAAAAGTGTGGAATGGCTTTGGAACTTTCAAAGGATAGCTCAGGTTTCAACTTTCTGATGCCCTGGATTTCTGTAGCTATTACAGACTCCCTCTTCTTCCATACTTGACTCTTCTGTATTTATAGCTTGTTTCATGTGAGTATCTACATAAATACAACATAAGTTTCTTCAAAGTAGAGTTAGTGTGTTAAAATTCTACAATGTACATATTACCTACACAATTTGAATGTGTAGTTAATGCCAGATACTTATTAATTTAAAACACTTCTTAGTGGTTTTTTTTGTTTTGTTTTGTTTTTTGTTTTTGTTTGTTTGTTTTTTATTCAACTCTTCCAGGTTTTTATCTCATAGATTTCAGAACTTCAGATGTTGACAAATATCTCTCCTATCCAGAATTCTAGGAAGGCTAAATGTGGAAATTTAGATCTTTTCAGTTATTCAATGTTTTCTTTTTCAGTCAGTAACATTAGATTTTCAACCTTTACTAGGATGATTCTAGATAATTAGACATGAACTCCAGCTATTGATACTGCTATGATGAAGCTGAACTGCTCAGGACAAAACAGGAGGGTGGGGGGTAGTGTGTGACCTTTCCTGATGCTCACACCCAGGAGGAGAGAAAGGTATTTCTATGGACAGTGAATGTCTTCAACATTTGCTACTTTTCATTCAAATTAAGGAGTCAAGTACAAATAAGTAGAGAAAATTATAATGAGAAAGAAAATGTCACATTACTGTAAAGAAGAATTCAGTGTAAGATGTAGTACTGTTTATTTCACATACTGAAATTGACACCAGAAAGGTAAATTTAATGAGTTATTTTTTTAATCCCTGTTCTCTTTTAAGGTAGAACTGCAGATTCCTATTTCTTAAGCAATCCAGGTGTGAGGTGTGTTGTTAATAATAATATGTGAAGCCCAGAAAATTTTGAATGATTTTGTGTGTCTGTATGAGGATTAGAGCGGATTCAAGATAACCACTAATAATTATTTATTGTCACTCACTTTCTGTTTGTGTGTGTGTGTGTGTGTGTGTGTGTGTGTGAGAGAGAGAGAGAGAGAGAGAGAGAGAGAGAGAGAGAGAGAAACAGGAGTTACAGCAGCTAGTTTGTCTAGTAAGGTGTAAACGCCTTTTGTTTCCATGAGAGTGTACCCTGCATATGAATATTATTTGTTGTGAATTATACCTTTGTAGTTCTCATCTGGACGTGGACTTTAGCGACTCTCCAGAGAGAAAATAATCTCCCAGAGAGATTGTTTTATACTAACCCATGACATATGTGTTAAGAAAAAAGCCTTAGAGATTTTTGATAGAGCTACAATATAGCAAAAGAGAGTAAGAGGTTTTTTGTTTTGTTTTTTGAGACGAGGTCTCCCTATGTTGCCCGGGTTAGTCTCAAACCTATGCACTCAAGTGATTCCTAGCCTCAGCCTCCCAATGGGATTACAGGTGCACACCACCGTGCCTGATTCCAGAGTTTATTCCTTGAATCAGCTGGCCTGAGCAGGAACGCCAGCTCTTCCAGTTACTAGTTGTGAGAACTTAGAATTTCTAGCTTTTCTTTCTTTCTTTTTTTTTTTGAGACTAGGTCTCGCTGTTTTTGGCCATGGAACCGCAGGCTCACGTTGCCCAGGGTACCACAGACTCAAGCAATCCCAGTCTCAGCTTCCCAGGTAGCTGGTTACAGGTGCACACCACCACGCCCAGCTATTTTTTGGGACTAGGTCTTGCTGTGTTGCCCCGAGCGGGACTCAAACCGCGATCCCTAGCCCCAACCGCTTTATAGGCTGAAACTTACAGGCACGAGCCACCATGACCAGCTCTCTAGGTTTTCTTTTCTTTTCTTTTCTTTTCTTTTCTTTTCTTTTCTTT